>QRFJ01000731.1:863794-943794 GCA_006176705.1 Cocos nucifera | reverse complement strand
TTTTATATTAATATAAATAAAATATTATTATTTATATAAAATTTAGGAGTAAAAATATATGGTTTTATATATATTAAGGATATAATAAATATTTTATTTAATTTTTTAAAAAAATATGTACTCAATCAAACATAAGTCATTCTTTAATTCATGATCAATTAAATATATTAAATTTTTATTATTAAAAATAATTTTTAAAAAATAATTTTTTAAAAAATTATTTTTTTAAAAAAAATATTTTTCTAGCAAATCAAACGAACCTTTAGTGTCTATTTTCTATTTTCAAAGTGGCATTGTCAGTAAATTAAATGCGCTAAAAGTGGTCCCAAGTGAATGCAGAAAAACTATCATTTTTGGACCAATTCAACACGTTTACAAGGGAAAAAATCATTGATTGTAGAAGATAATCACAACGATACTTTTCTCTTAGCGGATTCGTTTGTGGTCTATTTATTCCGTACCTTTCTCCGACGACACCGCCGCACCCGCAGCACCGAGGGCCCTGTATTTGAGTCGACGGATGCTGTCGTCTCTTGTTCAACTCCTCCCGTGAGATTTGATCAGATTTGATGACTGGTTTGGCGTCCAGGTGCCTGGTTGCCTCGTCTGTTGTGCCCACGGAGGTCAGAAGTCAGAGGGCGCGGGGCTCACGGATTTCAATTCCAACCATGCCTCCATCAGTAGATGCGTCCATCACAGGACACTGGTTGAATTAGTCCAGAAATAATCTCATGATTATTTTAATTAATAGATGTGTCCATCACAGGACACTGATTGAATTTGTCCAGAAATAATCTCATTATTATTTTAATTAATAAAATTTTCAAATTTAGCTTTAATTTCACCACTGCCTCTCCCGTCAAATCCGCTGTTTTTTCCTCCTTCATGCTCTCCAGCCACATCCCTAATCAGAAGCTGTGCAAACGACATCTCCATTCCCACCCTGTCCCTCCTCTTCCCAGTTCATGGCATCCATCTTGTCTCTATTCCCTCTGCTAATCCTCCATACTCTGCTTCTAGCTCCCATCAAAACTTATTCCCAAAATGACCCCATCCTCACCTACTGCCCTGGCGACACCAACTACACGGTCCCCAGCACCTTCTCCTCCAACTTAGACCTCCTTCTCTCTAACCTCACATCCTCCCCCCGCGACGCCGGCTACTTCTCCAACACCACCGTCGGCGCCGCCTCCTCAGCCCCCGCATACGGCCTTGCCCAATGCCTTCCCCACGTCTCCGCCTCCGACTGTTCCACCTGCCTCAACCGCTCCGTCTCCGCCGCCGCCACCCGCTGCCACCTCCGCAAGTCCGCCGCCATCCGCTTCGACCTCTGCATCCTCCGTTACTCCGACCAACGCTTCTTCGGCCAACCCGAAGACGAACTGCCCGCGCAGATTGCCAATAACAATACCGTGTCGGATCCAACGGTGTTCGTTCGGCAGATGGGGGATATGATGGGCGAGATCGCGTCTCAGGCAGCAGCGGTGGAATCCAAGTTTGGGGCGGGGATCACGAATTCCTCCCACGATGGGTATATATATGGGATGGCACAGTGTACCCGTGATCTATCGGAGACAGATTGCTCCACGTGTCTCAATCATGCGATCGGGTTTTTGCCTGCCTGTTGCATTGGGCCTATCGGGGCACAAGTCTTGAAGGTGAGCTGTGCTGTGAGGTATGAGCTATATCCCTTTTTCCCCCTGTCGTTGGTCCCTCCGGCGCCGCCGGTGGCCCCACCTCCACCGCCCCAGGTAGCCCCACCTCCGCCGCCACCGGGATCAAATTCTTCTCTGGACGGTGGCAATGGCACAGACATGACCGGTCATGGTAAGCATAGTTCTCCCGTTTGATGTAGAATGCTTCCCTCAATAATGATTTAATCAGACAGAACGCTGATTTGGACGATACGACTAGTAACTCCGATAAGGATAAAGCGGAAAAAGATAATTTCTGTCTCTGGGACCATATTGGTTATCCTGTTAATTTGGTCGGCTTTAACAACAAAACTTCTTCAGTTTTTATACAACTTTGTAATGAGTTCCATACAGTAATTTAAGTCTTCTGCTGAGTTAATCTTTAGAAGTATGTGTGCTTTCAATCAATTTCAGATGATGAATTCCATAATTAGAAAGAGATAATCGCAAGACTCCACGATTTTTTCTGCACCTTTTTTTTTTTTTTTTTTTTGATGAAAGGAACTTTTTATTTCGCACACCAATAAATTTAGTTTTAATAATGACTAAGTTTTTGTTCCTCCAGACCACATAGCATGTCGGTGGCTTATGTTGCTGTAATCTCTTCTTTTTTTATTTTTATTGTTATTTTTTTAATTTCTTTTGTAAGTTTAGATCTTAGGTCCGGGAGAAACACATTCAGCGTCATATGCACTACAGCTTTTGGAAACATGCAGCACAGCAAATGCTATCCCCGTCCACGATTCACCTCTGAATATGGCTGTCAAATGTAATAATTCATAGGCAATTTCCTGCATATTGGAACGCCAATGTTGCACTTGCTAGAGTTATGGCATAAAACTTCTCTTTGAGGTTGTAAGGGTCCACCTTAGTTTATAAACTTCAAAAGCCAACTTATTTGTTGCTAGTCTTGATTTCTTAGAAGGAAAATAGGTTGTGTCTAAACAATAAGCAATTTAAGTTTCGGGTCTTTAGTGCGTATGGTACGCAATTTGCAGTTTCATTTGGCCTTGGTTACATCTCCACTAATTACTAAATTTTCTTTTGGTGCAGGGAAAGGTAATAGCACTACAAAAGTAGCTTTAATTGTTGCCGTCTCTATCATTGCTACACAGGTTGTCCTTTTCGCCATCTATATCTGCTTACAAAGAAGGAAAGTGTCTAGAAGAGTACTCAGTAAGTCTTTCTTTTGTTCTAAGAAATCCAATTCGGGACAAATGGGCTGGGTTTTTATGTAGTTAAGCCTGTTTTGTGAGTAGTTGATGGAGATGAGGAGGATTTCAGAAATTCGGAATCATTATTATTTGATTTGGGCGCCCTTAGAGCTGCCACAAATAACTTTTCAAATGCAAATAAGCTAGGAGAAGGTGGGTTTGGAGCAGTTTACAAGGTAATTATCTAGATAGGTCTTTAAGGTCACTCGTAGAATTGTGGAAATTGTTGTCGATTTGACAAATAGTAATTGCTTTCCTGTGTCTTAAATCTCATACAGGGGACTCTACAGAATGGACAAGAAATAGCTGTGAAAAGGCTCTCAAGAAGTTCAGGGCAAGGACTAGTAGAGCTAAGAAATGAGGTTGTTTTGGTTGCCAAGCTTCAACATAGAAACCTTGTTAAGTTGTTGGGTTGTTGCCTAGAGGAACAAGAGAGGTTACTTGTATATGAATACCTTCCAAATACAAGCCTTGATAAATTTTTATTCGGTATGCTCCATTTTCTACATTCATATTTTTCATAAGGATTGCCATGGTACTTCCATGGTTTTACCCGTTGTGATGAGCTTTTCACTGAACTAAGCTGTATATATTCCTACCAGCCTATTACAACACTGGACACATGTTATGCCTCTATGTGGTTGCTTTATAGTTTTTATTCAATCCAATTTAGCTTTGCATTACCTCGAACATACTTCTTTACTCTGTTTTTTTTGTTTCAGCTGTTATCTGGCCTTGCATATATGGTTAGATGCGAATGCCATCATTTTGCATAACCTGATTTCTTATATTGCATCAATTTATTAAGATGACTCTATGATGATGGCATCATTTTTGTATGCTACAGTATTTTTCTCTATGCAATTTGGGGTAAATATTTATGATATAACAGCTTTTTTGTGATTTAGAGGAGGCTAGGCCACCCATGATATAACTACTTAATGTTTCTAACATCATATTGATCCAATAGCCTAAATGTACTTGTTATACATTACAATGTCAGTTCAATTTATCAAGTTTACTTGGATGAAATAGACCCCATTGGACGACAACAACTAGACTGGGGAAGTCGGTATAGGATTATTGAAGGGATTGGTCGCGGGCTTCTCTATCTTCATGAAGATTCTCGATTAAGAATCATTCATCGGGATCTAAAAGCAGCTAATATCTTGCTGGATGGGTGCATGAATCCTAAAATTTCAGACTTTGGTCTTGCAAAGCTTTTCGGCATAGATGAGACCCGAGGGAACACTAGTCGAATTGCTGGGACGTAGTAAGCATTTACTTTTTCAATTTTCTTTCTGGATAATCAGCGAAAAGATGCCCAGTCCATTACTGTTTTGATATTTGACTTTAATCATAAGTATGTCGTCGAAAGATGTCCAGTCCATTACTGTTTTGATATTTGACTTTAATCATAAGTATGTCATCGTGTAGAAAAATCTAATATCTTCTCAATTTCTTTATGGCAGTGGGTATATGGCACCAGAATATGCCTTGCATGGGCGCTTCTCCACCAAATCAGATGTTTTCAGTTATGGCGTACTAGTTTTGGAGATTGTGACTGGCCGGAGGAATAGCGGATTCCAAGGATCGGGGAATTCTTTAGACCTTCTTGGCTATGTAAGCATTCTTCAGACCTTCTTAGCTATCTGACTTGCCCCCCAACCCCCACCCCCACCAAAAAAAAGGGAAAAGGAAAAAGAAAAGGTTGATCTACAGCTTTCAGTAGCCTCATTTTGAAATCCTCTAAACCTATACTTTGAATAGGTCTGGCAACACTGGAATGAAGGACTGGCATTACAGGTCATAGACCAAAGTCTAGGTAATCAGTATCAAGCCCGAGAAGTACTAAGGTGCATTCACATTGGGCTACTCTGCGTCCAGGAAGAGTTGGCGGATAGACCTAGCATGGCAACAGTTATCCTCATGCTCAGAAGTTACTCTGTCACTCTTCCAGCTCCATTGCCACCTGCCTTCTTTATAAGAGGTGGTACATTCAGTGAGTCGGTTGTGCTCGAGGGGGATGTGAGGACTGGTTTATCAGCAAGTGAGAGCTCCAACGCAAGCACAACAAGAAAATCAAGGCCAATCTCTGTGAATGGTGTCTCAATCACTGACATGGAACCGCGATAGAGGTGTGAGATTGATAGATAAAGGTTCATCTCCGAACATTAGTTGATGTTAATATTTTCTGTGAATATGGATACAATGTCAATATCAATTGTATTGTATGATAGATATGGTCTATTCTGGATACCATCCAGAGGAGGGCATGGCATGGTAAGTCTGTGGTAACTTTACAGAGATGGCAGCTTGGAACTTGAGTTGTTATCCACTGAGATGTAATAAATAAGGGACCATCCTTCTTCACTGGGAGTAATGTATTACAAGCATTATACAGTTTGATGGGCAACCTAATGTTATGTGGACTTTATTTTGATAAAGCACCTGCTCATTATGTTGGAAAAATTGGCATATAAATATATGGGATCCAGCTAATAGCATATTGACCACGTTTTTTTGCTGATTTATCAAGACCACATGGACAGGACTAAACTTCCTACTATATTGTGTGCATTATCTCATAAATGTGATCTGCGCATTTCTCCTAACGAATGCTATATTGGAAAAATTCCTGGCTGCTTATATTATAGGCATATAGTTGACTTTGCCAAAACGTTCAGAGCAAGACTAAATTTAAGTAGCATAGAACTATTATGTTGCTTGGTTCATGGTTTGTACTTGCTTTGGTGTCAAAGAGCTGGTATTTTTCTTTTCTTTTTTCATTTAATTTTGCAAAACAAATAGACCTGCTACTCAATGTAAAGACCTCACGGATGATGAATCACTTAAATCGTACTTTGTCAATTATATGTTCTTATTTAAAAATTGTGACTGTGATTGAAACCAATAAATCAATATAATATATTTAACGAACTTGAGCATTATTTGTTCTCTTAGTGTACTTGATGCAATTTGATATTTTGCTCCTAGCGTAAGGCAAAAAGAGTCTTCCGTTTGTTTTTTCGACTTTCCTATCGACCTCCTTCAATTCGCGTTTCGACGTGGATTCTTGGAAGCTGCATGTCTCATGGGATAATGGATTATTTATCAATTTGGAATTTGTCATGCTCCATCACCATCATCCTTCGTTTGTTTCTTTCTTCCTCTCAACGTCTTATTAACGCCTCAACTACCAAAGTTTCGGCTTGATTGAATTGTCAAAATGACCAAAATGGGGAAAGGCAAATCCAAAAACGCTGCCGGTCAATGAATTTTTCTTTAAAGGAAAAGTGTGGATACGGGGATCTAATCAACTTTCCTGGCTAAATGAATGGCGTGTAGGATGGTTAGGTTAATGTGGGCCGGGCTTGCTTGGTTTGTTCTGATTCTCAGAGATCCAGCATGATTAATCCAGTTGTTTCCAAATGGTACCTTTTGAGAAAAAAATCCGCGTTAATTATCCCTATAGGCAGAAAATTATTTTTAACAAACAAAAAAAATATAGGCTATAACAAATTACCAATTTTTGCCACCGACTGTTAGGTTAGACTAATTGAAGCATTTTGCTAGATGGACACATGAACCCTAAAATTCGGTCTTGCAAAGATTTTTGGCATGAATGAAACCCATGAAAGCTCTCACCAAATTGCTGGCACATGGTAAATACAAGGCTGAATATTTTTTCTTTGTTCTGATGCAAAGATGGGAAACACATCGTGAAATCATAAGAATAAAAAATTTATCCTGCACTCCTGTCTTTAACTTCCATCATATGTGTCCAACAATGGAGCTCATACGCTGTTTTTCCTTTGTGGCAGTGGCCACATGGCATCGGAATATGTCAAGCATGGGCACTTTTCTAGCAAGTCAGATGTATTTAGTTACGGTGTATAAGTTTTAGAGATGGTGACCGCTCAAAGGAATAGTGGTTTTGATGGATCAGGGCATGCAATGGATCTTCCAAGCTACGTAAGCATTCGTCCTCCTAAAGGTTGAATGTTAACAATCTAATGTATATTATATTTAGAGGAATCCTCTAATTGCATTGGCAATACAAGTTGTGTTATACGACTCCATTAAAGCAATTATTGGCAGGTGTGGCAACGATGGAACGAAGGAATGGCATCACAGGTGACCGGCCGAAGTCGGTGCCCATTGCAAGAAGTACTAGGATGCTTTCACCTTGGGCTTCTATGCGTCCAAGCAGATCCAGCAAACAGATCTAGCTTGGCTTCAGTCGTTCTCATGCTCCAAGGTAACTCCGCTCCTCTTCCAAGCCCCTTAGTGCCTGTTTAGTTTCTCTGGTCAAACTGGCAGTATCAGCAAATAAGATGCCCTCAAAGCGGTCTCAGCGAATGTAGCCTCAATTCCTGTCAAATCCGCCACCGGCACCGCTCCCGTTGAATCCGCCGTTTCCTCCTCCTCCGTGCTCTTCAGCCATGTCCAGAATCAGAAACTTTGGAAACAACGTCTCCATTCCCAAGGAAACACCAGCCGAATTGCGGGGACATGGTAAGCATAACTGCATCAATGCCTTCTCTTAATTAGTGAACAAAAAAAAAAAAAAAAAAAAAATCCAACCAATTTCTATCCTGATCTTTGACCTGAATCATCAGTATATACTCGCACAGAAAATCTGATATCGTCAAATTCTTTATGGCAACGGATATATTGCTCCTCAATATGCTAAGCATGGGCACTTCTCCACACGTTTTCTGCTATGGGGTTTGGAGATCTTGACCGGTCGGAGGGCTAATAGTTTCCAAGGATCTCGGCAAGCTGCAGACCTTCTAAGCCATGTAAGCATTCGTCTGGTCATAAGTTGATCTACGATCACCAATATCACTTGCACTTTTTGAAATCTCTGTCATAATTAATAGTTCCTCGAAACATATTTGTTAAGTAGGTTTGGCAACACTGGAATGAAAGAATGGAGTTACAGATGATCGATCGAAGTCTGGGTGATCGGTTTACATCGCAAGAAGTACTGGCACGCATTCCCATAGGGCTACCATGCATCCTGGAAGATCCAGAAGAAAGACTTGACATGGCTTCAATTGTGCTCATGCTTGCCGGTTACTCCGTTAGTCTCCCAGCTCCTTCAATATTGCCTGCCTTCTTTGTAAGAAGTGGAATATGGGAACTGGTTTCTCAGTGAGCGAGGACTCTAGTGGAAGAACAGCGAGATTGATACCAAACTCTTTAAATTGTCTCTATCACTGAAATGAAACCACGATAATGGTGCGAGATTGATGGATGTAAGAGCAGACAATTTTTGTCACCAATAAGCGAAAGAATGTCTTAGCATATTACTTTTTGTTAAATCAATCGGAACATCTTTTTAAGTCGGGGATCATCCCATCCTACCGAGAAATAAAGGGAAAATAAGAACAAATAAAAAGAGAAAAATCTAAGCCCAGGTATTATTATTTGTCACCCTATCTATTCTAACCTCTGCACGGAGCTAGTGTCTCAGACTTTATCAAAGGTCTTGGCCCTGATCGCAGGAATGAAGGGATCCTTGGCCTCCAATATGCAGATGACACCATTCTTTTTGGTGAAGCAGATACCACTAGGATCACTCACCTGAAGCTTATATTGATAAGCTTCCAATTTGCATCAGGCTCAAAGATCAACTCTGAAAAGTTATCTAGTTTACTTAGTTAGCAACTTGGAAGGGAACTGCAACTAGATAACATTCTGGGATGCAATGTTTAACCACCTTCGGTCTTCTCTGGATTCCTTAAGCTCCTCCAGAAATTGACTGCCAGCCGCAGCTAAACGACAGCTAACCTGTCTCCCTATTATACGTCTCTGTTTCTCTATTCGGTCCTCTAAGCCTGTCTCTGTATTATACGTCTCAGTTCCTCCTCCCAACTTGGTTACTGATTGAATTAGGTAAGTTGAGAAGAAGCTTTCTGTGGTGCGGAAAGCCTAGTTATTTACCAACAGCTAACTTGGTCAATTGGAAGGTAGTGTGCAAGGAAAAGAAGGGGGACTAAGCATTTTGAATTTAGCATTCTTCAACAGGCGCTTCTCTCTAAATGGGCATGGAGGCTATTAACTGATGGAGAACGGTCAAGGATAAGTTGCAGCTTTAGCTATACCAGCCAGAAGAAAATAAGAAAAAAGAAACATCTGTTAGAAATTCTTGAATTTTTATTAATTATAGATTAATTTTTTAATTTTAATTTATTATTAAAATATAAACTAAATTATTGTCTGAATGATTAAGATGTAATCATATTATTTGGATCCCATTATTCTATTATCCTAATCATGTAATAACCATATTATTTGGATCCTATTGCTCTATTGTCCTAGTCATATGATATAATTGATATTGGTGTAGGCCTGATCTCACTAGCTTTATAGTAAATGAATCTATTAAAATTTTTTAATTATAAATTCTCACTCCACTCTTATAAATATAGGTACATAGAAACCCTAAGATATGTAATCTCTAATTCATAAGATGAAACTTATTTCATGAGAAGATAAGTATAAAAAAAAAGGAAGGAGAGAAAAATCTGTCCATTATTGATCTTTTCTCTTATAAGATATTTAGTACAGATCGTTGATGGGTGTTCAAAAATTTTAAGATATGTTGATTGTTCATGATCTATTTTTGAATTTTACCTCCTACATGAGATTCATAAAAATTAATTTTTTTAACAACTTATATAATTAATTTTTCTAACAACTGGTTGAAATTTGTAGGGATTTAGAATTAAAATATAATAATATATAAAAGAAGAAGCGACGGTTATCTTTGAGGCCATCCCGCTTCTCTTCCTCTCCCGTCCGTGCCGGTGGAAGCGGTTGTCGATGTGGACGAGGGAGTTCGGATGATGACCGGGACCTGCCGATGGTGAAAGGCCGGCGATCCCTATCAAGATCCAAGATCAAACACATAAAAGAATTTTAAAAAAAAAGGTTAAGGGCCGATGGTTCTTCCCTGTGCCCCCCTCCTTTTTCCACAGCATGTTTGCAGGCGGCCGTCCGGTAGGCGGCGCTTTTCGGGCAGTCGAGCGGCGATCAGTACAAACCAGCGATGAAGGGGCCAGTGATCTTCGTCCAGATCTAAAGATCTGATTAAACAAATAAAAATTAAAAAAAAAAAGAAAAGGAGACAGAGAAGGGCGGCGGTTTTCCACCGCTGTGTCCTCTTCCTCCTCCCTTACCGTGGCCACCAGTGGTCGTCGGGAGCAGGCCGTGAGCGATCCAGGCAACCGGCGCGATCTTGATAGCGCCGGGTGATCGACGGACGATTCAAGGGGGTTCAAACAAATAAATAAATAAATAAAAAGGTTTAAGGGGACGGCGGTTACCGCCGCCGTGCCCTCCTCCTCCCGGGCTGTGATCGCAGGTGGTCGACGGGCACAGGCCGGCGGCGATCTTGGCGGGCGCCGGACGCCGGCTCAACATCTCCCTTCCACCGGATTTCGTGAAGTTCCTAAAAAAAAGAAAGTGAAAGAGGAATCGCCGGATCTCCGATCACCGAGGGGGTTTCCCTCCTCATCGCCAGTGGATATCGGTGGCGGGTCTCTGGGAGACGGCGGCAGTCCGCCGATTGGGCTTTTCTCCGGCGGTCGCTGACCGGATTTTGAGGTGGAAGAGGCGCCGGTTTGGCCCTCTTCTACTCCACCCAACCCGTGAGGAAGATGGATAAGCGGATTTCGGGTTTCGGGTTTCAACCTGAAATCCGGATCCAATTTACTAATTTTTAGTTATATTGGTAAGGTGGTCCCAAAAATTTATAATTTAGTTCTTATAATATAATTTTATTATATAAAGATCCTTCGTTACTATTTAGCTCCGATGAAGTCTATTATTTCACAATAGTCCTCCAAAAAATTTATTTTAGTTTCTAAAAAAATTTATTTTTGCTGATAATCCTCAAAAAATTAATTTTTAGTCCTTAAATTAAGACTTCATTATAAATTGAAGTATTTATATTGATGGCTACTTTCTGTTTTAAAATTTATTATATAATTATGATCTAGTAATAATGTTACGATCCCTGCAATGTAATTTAATTGCATAAAAAATCTTAAATATGTCATTACAGATCTTGTACTCTTATATTTATTTTGAATAATGATATATTTATAAGTTCATCTCTAATTTAGAGGGTTGTGGGTTTTAATGTATGGTGACCATCAAAGTGGCCTATTCATTACGATTTACTAGATTCCTCTATTTTGGTATTTTAAGATGATTAGATATGTTAAATTTTGATAGATTGCTTGATATTAATAATATCAAGATGAATAAATGTATTTATAAGCATGATTCGTTGATCTATG
Source organism: Cocos nucifera (assembly GCA_006176705.1). Classification (NCBI taxonomy): domain Eukaryota; kingdom Viridiplantae; phylum Streptophyta; class Magnoliopsida; order Arecales; family Arecaceae; genus Cocos; species Cocos nucifera. Next base: position 932,571 of record QRFJ01000731.1, on the reverse strand, counting down.
ATTAAGAGAATTATTGATTTCAATGGATAGTGACCACCAAAGTGGCCCATTTATTGAACTTTATAAGATTTCTCTATTCGATATTTCATGAGATTCGATATATTAATCTTTGATTAATTGCTAGCTATTGGTGCATTAATTTGAATAAATAGATTTATGGGTATGATCAGTTGATCCCTAATTAAAGACTTGTAGATTTCATTGGATGGTGATCACCAACGCGGCCCATTCACCGACATTTGCAAGATTATTCTATATGATATTTAAAAAAAGGATTAAGAAGTATTGCGAAATTATTTCATACAATCATCTTTCCAAATATTATAATTTTGAAGTGGAATATTTTGTGACTAGTAAGGAGCATAGTCTAGAGATTTATTCTGTTAGAGTAGATGAACTTCCGAAAGCTAATGATACCTTGCTAGGTTGATTCTACTAGATGTGGAAGAGACACCTTATGTGGGCCATTTTATTTTCAAAAAAAAGTTTATGACATTACACCAAGAGCTCTCATTAAAATAATGCTTATAAAGTTTTTCAAGCATATATTATCCATATTGTCTATTGATTAGCTACATAAAGGTTGTTTAGTAGTTAACACCTTTGCATTGAATTATATATATATATATATATATATATATATATATATATATATATATATATGTGTGTGTGTGTATATTGGAGAGAAATACCTTATGTAGGTCACTTTTTTTCAAAAAAATACTACTACAGAATTGGGCTATGACAGCGGTTTGTAACCATTGCCATAGCCCAAAAAATTGCTGCTATAGGCTATGGCAGCGGTTAGCTAACCGCTGCCACTACAGCCATCGCCGTAGGTCTAACCGCTGTCACTGCAGTCGTCGTCGTAGATCTATGGCAGCGGTTGTTGCAGTGGTTATGAAAACCACTATCATAGAGTGCCTATTGCAATGGTTTCTAAACCACTGCCATAGGCTTATCTATGGCAATGGTTATAAAACCGCTATGATAGACTAGTCTATGAAAGCGGTTATGGAATCGCTGCCATAGGCTTGTCTATGGAAGCGATTATGTAACCGCTGCTATAGGTCAAATGCAGCGGTTGACACATTGCCTATGACAGCGGTTGGTACGTCTATGACAGCGATTATAAAATCGCTGTCGTAGCTTCTAAATAATTAAAAAATATAAAATTTTTAATTTTTTATATATTTACCTAACAAATACAGAGATATATAATACAAAAAAATTATAAACATAAAAATATTTCTAAAATGCTAAAATTTTATTATCGAATAAAATTTAATATAATATTTTTTAAAAAAAATACATCAAAAGTCTTCTAAATCTACATCATCGTCGTCTCCGAGAGATAGAGCATGAGCTGGAGCTAGAGCTGGAGTTGGAATGCGTGCCAACGTATCCTCAAATCTCATGAAGGCACCTTCAAAACACGTGCAAAGTATTGACACCATGTCTCTTACGATGTCTTCCAGATGAGATGCGCACTTCTCAGCCCAATCTACCTGCATCGCAGCATGATCTGCCCGTACCAACGCCGCCTCAAGCTCCTCCCGACTGACGACACTAGAAGTCTGTGAAGAGATGCTGGCCTCAGACCAATAGCTGGTCGGCTTATGTCTAGGCCTGCATCAGATCCTCCCAAAGTGCTCAGGCCCTAAGATCCGAGATAGATGGTCATAGGGGCTAGAGGTATCCGGGTCCTCGCTTGCGAGTGCATCTAACTGATCTTGTAATTGTAAATACAAATAAAATTTTATATCAAATATTATAATACTAATCATATATACTAATATATTTAATACTTACGAAAATTCTTTCGATCGTGACGTTCATCGGCCTATCCTTCTTGTTCGTATGGCTGGATCGAAAGATCTTGCTATGGCTGGACATCACTCCATCTTTCATCAGCTATAATAATGAATCAATTTATCAGAAACATAAAAAAAATATTAATTTAATTAATCTAGTAAGATTTAGAATTCATTATCTCTCTATGCACACGACTGGCAATAGACTCACGGTCGAGAGTGTGCATATACTCCTGGGCTGCTCGGTTCTCCCATTTCTGACGAAAGATATTAAAATATTTAAATAAATAATAAATATTTTAAAAATATTTAAATATAATTTTAAGCATATTAAAAAATTTAAAAATTAGTAATTTTACCTCGAACTTCTAGCTCCTCCAATGTGTAACCATCCTTTTCCACTGACTCGGAGGATAGTTCTGTATTTAAGGAACAAGCACCTCTAGAGTGTCTCATCAGTGCTCGAGCAATCCTCTGTGAAGCTTGATCTTGTAGCTCCGGTACAATTTTTTGATCTTCTTCAGTCGGGCATCTCGAGTCCTCTCGTGATCAGAAAAATCGTACCTTCTCTGCACAAAGTTATCAAAAGTCAGTTACAAAATTATTCTAATTAAATATAGTGTAAATATGTAAAATGCATAAATATAATTAAGATGTATTTACTCATATCTCCTCCCATACCTGGTTTCTGATAGTATCATCCATCAATCGCCAGTCTCTAGGCTCTACGGGAATAATGTTTGACCGCCTCAGAAGCACTCTAAAAAAAAAATGCATCTTCCACATGGTCTCCCCTATTGGCCTCCTCTCCATATCATACTGTACCATCACCTGATACTGGCGGTTTCACACATGCGCCATACATGTAGGACTGTGAAATGTTCGACTGGATGATGCACCTATAATGAAAATACATTATGCAAATATATAAGTATATAAATACTATATAAAAAATAAATAATATAATATAATAAAAATATATACTTAGATGCTGGTGGAGTAGCATGTGTCGGAGATGTGGATGACGGTGGAGGCTCAAATATCGATGGAATAGATACCGTCAGTGGAGTAGATATCGATGGTGGAGGTCCCTGAGCAGCCGATGCAGAGGTGGATGGAGTATGTTTTGACTACTCCTCAGATGTCGAACTCCACGTAACCCATCGAGAGGCAGGGGTGAAAGTTAGATGGCATTTTGGTGCCATTATGACCTGCAACGTTAATGAACATTAACCAATAAAATATGTTGAATAATAATCAAAGATATGTCTAGGTACCATCCATATAATTACATATAAATATATGGATGCCAAAGATTATGTACACTAATCAATTGACGGGTCTATCACTATGTAACGCAATAAACAAAAGCAACAGGTCGGGGGTTCTCTTAGCGGCCGGGGGATCTTTTAGCAGCTGACATGGCCCACGATATGGCCTACCGATGCAACACGGTCTACCGGCATGACACGACCCAAGGCACGAACTACCGATACGGCATGGCATGGCACGGTACGACACAGCCTACCAACATGGCACGGCCTAGGGCACGACATGGCCTATCGGCATGGCACGGCACTCCCCCCTCTCTCTCTCGATCTCCCTCGCTGGTGACGGCGGTGAGGCTGATCCCCTTCCTCCCTCTTTCCCTCTCTCTTTCTTAGTTTCGGGTTCGGATACCCGAGATCCATTAGGATCCAAGTATGATACTTCAAGTACGGACCCATCGGGTATTCGGATTTGGGTCTGGTATCAGTAATTAAAATTGGGTCCGAATTTGAATATCCAGGTTCCAATCCAAACTCGATCCATTGACAGGTCTAGTCTAGTGATTAATAAATAATACTATAAAATTAAAATAAAAATTATACCTATGACTATAAAGAGGGGGTCGTACTGAAAGCTTCGAGGGTTGTCGGCGATGATGCTACAGGTAACCTACGAAACAAGAGCAAGATAATGAGATAGAGAGAGAAGAGAGAGAAAGAGAAAGAGGAAAAAAGAGAGAGGGAGAGGAGGCCCAGAGGGGCGCCATGACAGGGAGGCCAGGGGATGGGGAGGGTAGGGCGACGGTGGCGGGGGGTAGGGAGGGCAGGGGCGACGATGGTCGGGGATGGGAAGACCGTTGGGGAGCAGTCGGCGTAGGGGGACAAGTGGGCGGAGGGTGGGCGAAGACCGTCAGGAAGGGGTCGATGCAGGGGGGATGAGCGGGAGGGGGGGTGGACATGGGTGGAGTCTCTTCGACGACGGAGAAGAGGGGGGAGAGAGAGAGAGTGCACACGGAAGGAAAGAAAAATTTAAAAATTTTTAACCTAATCTATAGCAGCGATTTTCGAACCACTACCATAAATCTATGACAGCGGTTATTAGAAACTGCTGCAATAGATCTACGGCAGTAATTTTCTAACCGCTGCCATAGATCTATAGTAGCGGTTTCTAATAACCACTGTCGTAGGTTGAAAATAATTTTTTTTTATTTTTTAAAATATTAAATAATTTTAAAATTTAATACTCATCTTTACTTTTTATTATCTAAATAATTATCATTAGAGTGTCGTCACCAAAGATCGCCTCAATCTAATGGCCCTAGCTTCATTGATCAAAACAAATTTGATTTCGATGATTACGAATGACGATGTAATGATCTGATAGATGGAGATCTTTGATCGATCTAAAAATTTAAAATAATGATCTCGGTAATATTTGTAGCATACTAGCAAAGTTTTACTTCAATCAAATATCGTTATTATGGTCAATTTAGTACAAAATAATTTTGGCCGTTAAATTAGAAACAAGCGATCAAAGGGCTAAATGACGTTCGATTTTGAGATAATTTTTTAGTTAAATAATTTTTGCTATAATTTTAATCATTTTATACGATGATGATAGTAAAATTTAAATCATTTTCGTATGAACTGTTCACGTTAAGCAGATATTGCAAAAGTATGAGCATAATAACCAATGAAGTTTTAGAATGGTTATTAGGCGATATATAGTTTTAGATCATTCTTAGTTTCATAAGTTAAATTTTATAATCACCATCATAAAAATAATTAAAATAATAGCCAAGATTATTTATAAAAAAAATATTTCATAATCGAACACTATTTGGTTATTTGATTACTCATTTATTATTTAATGGTCAAAATTAATCTATACTAAATTGACCAAGATAACGATATTTGATTGAAGTGAAACTCAAACATAACCAAGATCATCGTTGTAGGTTTTTGGATCCATCGAAGGTCTCCATCTATCAAATCATCGCATCATCATTCATGGTCATCGAAATCAAATTTTTTTGATTGATGAAGTTAGGACTATCGGATCGAGGTGATCTTTTACGATGATACTCTAATGATAATTATTTAGATAATGAAAGATGAAGATGAATATTAAATTTTAAAATTATATAATATTTAAAAAAATAAAATATATATATATGATAGTGGTTATAAATAATCGCTGTCATAGATCAACTTATAGCAGCGATTACAAGAAACCGCTGCTATTGAACTGACTTATGGTAGCGATTCTTCTAACCATTGCTATAGGTGGAATCTATTGCAGCGGTTACAAAGAACCATTGCCATAGGTCGACCTATGGCAACGGTTTCTTGTAACCGCTGCTATAGGTCGGTCCTATAGTAGCGGTTACAAGTATATTCTATTGCAGCAGTTTCGAAAATCATTGCCATAGTATGCACTGCTATAGGTTCTTTTTGTAGTAGTAAAAGTTTATGGCATTACACCAAGAGCTTTTATTAAAATAATATTTATAAAAATTTTCAAGCATATATATATTATTTAAATTTATCTATTGATTAACTGCATAAGGATTGTTTAGCAGTTAGTACTCTGCATTAAGTAATAATAATACTTTTATTAAGACTCTGATTGGAATAAACTATAAAATATGAAAATAAAATTGAGCCAGCATTATATTTAATGGAATTTGGATGTCGCATTGAGTGATGATCCTCCATCTTAAATTATTAGTGAGAGTACTTTAGCAAACAAACTGCCTTCGAAAGGTGGTAGAGAATGAATCGCCTTAGCCTGAAAATCAAGTAAAGGTTCACTTTTGATACCATTCTGGATGTTATACTTAAGAATGGTTATCATAAGTAATTTTTCTTTGACCTCATTATTAAGAAGGTACGTAGAATCTAATAATATAAAGATTGGATAGCTAATAAATAAATTAATCAATATGATGGCATGATGTTGTTAGGGACTATATTTTGAAATTAGATAATATTGTACCTAAGCTTAATAATTTGAGATCCCTATCCCTAATATCTTTCTTGCTTATTTGTATTGTTCCTTAAAAGATAGCTGGCTAAAGGTTAATGCTTGGCATTGTGACATAAGTAATTGAGTCATATTTCTAAAGAGATGATTCGAAGGTTGATAGAAAATATAATTCTATCTTCAATTAGTTTTTTGTACACTCATCTTGTGTTGACTGTTAGGGATAAATTTGTCAAAACTAAAAGTATCGAGTTCATATATAGTAATAAGTTTTTGGAACTCATTCATACTAACATAAGTGGAATCTTTTGCAAAATACTTACAAAAGTATGGGACAGTTCTTAATATAGGATTCCTGAAACTCTTGAATAAAATGGTGGGATTGAATAGGTATAACTTATCATCATATTTCTAAAGTGAGACCCTAAAGACTGCCATCAATATATTGAATAGAGTTCTAAGTAAGACAGTTTTCAGGATATCTTTTACATTATCGATTAGTAGAAAGTCCAATATTAATCTTTTATGTTTAGGGGCTATCCTACAAAGTATAAGATGTATAGTCCGACAATAAAAGTTTTGATGGAAACTACTTGTTATTTAATTGGCTATCCAGATAATTTCAAAAGATACAGATTCTATTATCTTGATAAAGATACAAAGATTGTTGAGTCTAGTCATGCCACATATAGATGATTACAGATGCTCTCATATTAGAGATATGACATTAGAAAAAAGATAAGTAATTGTTCTTATTCTAGTTATTTAAGAAAATATCATATTTCATCCTAGAAGGATAGTGAAAGAGCAACATTAGATTTATGAACCAATTATAGCACCTCCATAGTCAGTTGATAAAGTACCAATAAAGAAATCACATAAAAGAAAAGAAAACTTATCATTCCTAATGATTATTTGATTGAGAATGTCTATGGCATTAACCATATGATTAATTCAATCTCATATGATCAAACTATTATATGTTTCTAGTCAGCTAGATAGCTTGAAGCTATATATGATGCAATATAGTCTATGGTTAAAAAAAAATAAAATATAGGATCTGACATAATTACTTAAAGGGCTTGAGCCTATAAGGTATAAGTAGGTGCTTATAATTAAGAATGATTCTAAAGATAATATTGAATTATTCAATGTCAGATTGGTCGCATAAGGATGCTTTGAGAGAGACATACATTACAATGAGATTTTTTTTCGTCAAATCTTTTGTAAGGATTCTTTAAGTATAATCATGGCACTGACAATATGTTTTGACCTAAGGGGCATATCTATGGTCTTTAAGCAGTCATTAAGAAATTAACATCTTAAGTTTGATGACATGAGGATTCTTTGAAATTTGTAAATAATAGTGGATCAATATATATGTATTTTAAGATCAGTAGGAGGGAATTTCTCTACTTCATCTTATATATTGATGCTATTAATTTACCAGTAGTGATTCTATTGTTGCATAGGATCAAATTATGCTATTTAAGATCTTTGATATGAAAAATCTTAGAAAAACTTTAGTTATATTTGGTTTAAGATTCACAAGAATAGTCTATAATATATTAGAGTTGTCTTAAGAGGCTCATATTGGTAGTATTCTGGATGCTTTTGGTATGCATAATTGAAAACTTGGAAATGTATATATGGTCAAGAAAGATAAATTCAGAAAAAATCAGTGTCTTAAAATGATATAGAAAAGAATTCATGAAGAATGTGCCTCGTTCAACTACTATATAGTTTGATGTATATATGAATTTGCACCTAATCGGATATAGCATATATCATAAGTATTCTTGATAGATATATGATAAATTCGCATATGGAGCATTTGAACATAGCAAAAAGATTATGAGATATTTATAGAAAACCATAACAAAATGTATGCTAACTTTTAAAAGATTTGATCATCTTGAGGTAATTAGATATTATGCTTCTAATTTACTGATTGCATGAATTATATAAAATATAATTTTATTATATTTTAATAATCATTGGATGAGCTATTACTTAAAAGGTTCAAGCAGACTCTTGTGGCATCTTATGCTACGTTGGTGGAGTTTGTGACATGTTAAAAGCTACAACTCATACTATTTAATTGAAGGACTTCATCCTAGGGTTTATGATTGTTGATTCTATCTCAAAATCATTTTAGACTTACTATAATAATAGTGCAGCTCATATTGTTCTTTTCAAAAGAACAATAAAAATTTTCATTATCTCTATCCATATAGAGATAAAATATTTGACAGTCAGAGATTTGATTAAAAGAAAGATTTTGTAATTAAACATATGAAGATTGATGCAATGTTGATAGACCCATTGACCAAATCATTTTGATTCACTGTATTTATTAAACATGTTAAAAATATAGATTTATTGAAATCTTTTGATGTACTTGATTAGTGGGAGCATTATTTTGTTGGACATCATATGGATGTCATAAAGTTTATTATTATTATTATAATAAAATATTGTATTTATATTTGTGCACATATGGTTAATTGTAAATGTTGTTTAAATAAAAATTTTAAGCATAAAGATGTTGCTTAAGCATAAATATTTTATTTGAATCGAAATCTTAAGCATAAAGGTGTTGCTTAAATATAAAGATATTGCTTGTATTGTAATTGATATCGTTGATATCATGATTCGTTTTAAGATATAAAGGACTTATCTTGAGACATATAATAAAATTATGATATAAGCTTAAAATTATTGTAGCTTTCATTGGAAAGCATAAAGAGATTTTATTGAAAACCATAAAGTGGACTGATGATGAACTTTGTATGTTTTGATCACATGGGTATAAAGTTCATACTACACGTACTACATCACTGAAATCCATGTCGATAAGATTACTAACATTTGTAACTATAGAGAGGTCTTATATCAATAAATGATATGAAGATTACTGTGATTCAATATTAGTGGTTTTAGCGGATCAGATTTTTTGACTAAAGATGTTATTCATTCAAAATATTTGTATATATGGCCACATGAGGTGCACTTAGCGCGGGAGTCGTTTTCAAACTATATATATAATAAATATATTTTCTTGAATAGAAAAAAAGAGGTCTTATTCAATATCATCCAAGTGGAAGAATGTTAGAAATTCTCATGAGATGGACTTTCATTGATTATAGATCGATTTCTTAATTTTGATTTGTCGTAAAAATATGGACTAAGTTGTCGTCTGAATGAATGATTAAAAAATTCATATTATTCGTGATCATATTATCTAGGTTCTATTGTCCTAGTCATATGATGTAACTGATATCGGTGTAGGCCTGACCTGACTAATGGGCTCTATAATAGATGGATTTATTAGGATTTTCTAATTGGGCTAGGTCCCCACTCTACTCCTATAAATATAGGCTTGTAGAAAAATCCTAAGGTATGTAGATCTCTAGTTCATAGGATGAAAGTTATCCCATTAAGGAGACAGGCATAAAGAGGAGAAGGAGAGGAAGATCTGTCCATTATTGATTTTTCTCTTGTAGGATATTCAGTATAGATCGTTGATGACTGCTCAAGAATTTTAAGATATGTTGATCGATCATGATCTATTCTTGAATTTTATCTTGTATTCTAAATCTCATAGAAGTTAATTTTTCTAACAACATCTGCAAAATTCTGAATCCATTCCGAATGGGTTTGAAGTTGACTCTTAGGACAGGTATAGAGAGACGTGCTGGCTAAGAAGGGGTGGCAAGTTAGTACTGGATGTGTCTTGTATGGTGCTAATTCGGAATTCATTTCTCATATCCTAATTAAATGTATTTGGATGGCATTAAAAATTCAGCTGAACATATTTGGATGGACTTCAAGCCTACATGCTAACTGGACCGACCGGAGAAGATCAAAGTTCCACAAGTCCATAAGAAGAGCGGCTGATCAATTACTCACCGCAGTGCTGGAGAATTTGGCGTGAAAGGAATTCTAGGATTTTCACCAAGAAAATCTGCTCCAAAAATGCGCGGTTGGGAAAAAATTCTGGATACTTACCATACCTGGGTTCATTTACGTTCCACCAAAGTTTCGGACAGCCATGAGACTGTAATCATCAAACACCCGTTCGAGTAACGCTGGTGGAGTACTTTTCAAATCATGTTGGCCTGCGTAATGCTTGTACGACTGGTGCTTTTAATGGTTGGGGTTGTATTTCAGCTAAACAACTGAACGTTGCTGTATCTGGAGGCTCTGTATCGTACGTGTGGTTCAATAGAGTGTATGTTCTTCTAACCTTTGTAATCTTCCCTGGCAACAAAGTCTGGGTGGTCTTCTTTGCCTCCCATTGCATCAAAAAAGAAAAAAAAGAAAACGAGATATCTAGTCGGGGAACAATTCTTTAGTAACTTTACCATTCAAGGAAGAAGCTGTAGCAGCAGACTATTGGAATCAACAACCGGGAGCTGGAAAGTTACTATGGACACCCCACTGTCAAATCAGACACGAACAAAGCTAAGAGAATTAGGGAACAGATTGGGGATAGACTGCTATCAATGTTTGTTCAGTGAAGTCCTATAGATTCATCAACCAGGGAGAAGCAGTTGTCGATCAGGAACTAAATCTTAAACAAAAAGGGAATGGAGAGCCATGTGCATGTTTCTCTGCTTGAATTATTCAAAGAAAGGTCAGAGACCATTGGTCGCCTCTTATTGAATTGCAACTATGCTCACATTGTTGGAATTCAGTTGGTGCTCTTCTTGGGATAAGGTGGGACATATATAGAGCTATGAACATATCTAGAACATGTATAGAAAAAGTCCAGTACTTTTGACTCCGTCCGGGACTCCGCATTAGCTCCGAAGTGGACAATATGACTCAGAGGAACAGTGGTATTTTCCTTGGCAAAAGAGCTTATACCTTCAACAAAGCCGCAGAGACTTTCCAAAGCTGGGAACAGCTTATGCCCAATTGGCTGTCAACCCGTTTTTCACTTCTGTTGAATGCCCTAAGGTGAATTATGAGAAGTTAACCTCTGTATCCTGATCCTCACTCTGTGGAGAGCGTTATATACTTCTTCACCATCTTAATGAAGATGGCTGGAGCCTTGCCATGTTAAACAGTACGGACTATGCCCAGAGGGGCAATTCTGGTTGTCCTGAGGATATGCCACCCGTAAGAATCTATGGTGGCCCATATGATATAAAATATGGTTTAATAATTAAATAATGCTTAAATCCTATTGGCTATTGAATGGATGTAACTCTTGGTAATTTGATGGAAGTTACCATCCGTACTTTTTATATAAATAGGAGTTTGGTCCTCTCTCAACAATGAACAACCATAAAAAAAGAAAATGGAAAAGCCTCAAATTAAAGATCCCCATCACTAAGGAAAGAGTCAAGAGAGAGATATCAAATCTTCCTCTGCGATTGCATAATCGACTTCAACAAGAGACAATATGGACAAAGGTACGTATTTTTCGCATTATATGAAAATATGAATTCTAAGATTATGGGATCGATTGATTCTATGCCTAATTAAATGTATATATGGAATAATTAATGGTTTACATATGGTATCAGAGCATGCATGGTTTAGAAATTCATGTTTTTTGTTAAAATTTTAAAAAAATCTAAGATTCATGTTATATATGGCCAATAAAGCATTCTAAGATTATGGGATTGATTGATTTTATGTCTAATTAAATGGACGACAATATATATTTCGGTTGTTAACTTCCGTGGACAAAAGTTCCGATATGTTTCTTTGCCAATTGAATCGGTTTTCTTGTAAAGCAAGAAATTCATTTTGTCAATGTTACTGTTGATTTTATTAACCCAAAGCCACCATTGACTCTCTTCGACAAAGAATGCTTGCTTGGCCATTTATATATATATATATGATGCTTTTGTTCCCCGTATACTGTTTTTTGAACTTGGCCATAATTTTATGTCTGGAAAATGATGAAGTTTATGTTGGACTTTTTTTTTTTTTTTTTTTTTGATGTAATAGGAGGCAAAATGGCCACCCAAATTTTATTAAAGGGCAGTGAAAAATATGTAATGAAAGTGAGTAGAATTCAGCATGAGTTTGAATTAACTCCAAAAAGAAAAGAAATAAAGTTTAGAACAGAAGTGAAAACAGCCAACTCAAAGACCCATAGGTTGAGGTATCTTAGAGACATCGTTGCAGATGACTCAATTACTTGTGGTCTTCCTGTGACCTCTGAAATTTATCAAACGTGAGTTGCCAAGTCACAGAAATTGCTGAAATCTTGTGAAAGCCCAGAAGATCGTTATGTTCTGTTTGTGCCAGATCTCTCAACAAAATCTCTCATCAAAATGCAGCAAGCATCTTAGTGACTCCATGTCAAAATTGATCGGGCAGAGGAAAGAACAAGACCTGTATGATATTGTGTGCTGTAATCGCAAAGTCTAAGATCCATTTTCTTACGTAAGTTATGTTGTTGTCATCTCTTAACTGTTCATACCTGTTGGATATTGTAAAACTATATACGATATCTATTATGCATCGTAATTTGTCTGGTGTTTATAAGCATGGGTTTTCCATAAATAAATACTGATGCCAGCATGATGAATGTCCACGGCAGTTGCCATAAAGGAACTATTTGTATGTCTTGCATGTAAAGGCACAATTGTTTTGTCGGTTACCATTTTTTGAATTGATGAACAGTTAATTGCTAAGTCACGCATTAAAAAAATAAATAAATAAATAAATAAAGTAACCCAATTATGCAATTTGAATTTTTCTTTGATGATAGACTTTGTTCGTCACCAAAGTAACCAAGTGTTTAAGTTAATGAAATTAAATTTTACATAATAATTTTCTCATAAATTTGATGGTTATAAATGACATGATGTTTATTTTGAGTATGAATAAATTAAAGTTGATGCGGGACAACCTAAAAAAAAGAAGAGATCAAGCTTTCTTTCATTCATCAATAACAAATCACATCCAACCGTGACACATTATTCTCAGGACAGACAGTATAGTTGCCTATATTCTGCGTAGAAGGCGTGATTGATTGACACGAGACCAAAGTAAGATTAATCTAAATGATGCAGATGAATGTTATTTTAGAGATCAGTAAATGACTAGCAATAATAAAGTAAATAAATAAATAATAGAAATTAAATATGCTCATGAATAAATATAAAAAGAAATATAAATGAAATGAAGAATAGCAAGAAATTAAGTCCGCATGAAAATCCAAAAAAGATAAAAATAATTCGGATCGTGGTAATTAAAAAACTACCCTGATCAGGGATCTTAATCTTTTAACCAAGTAGATCTATCGATAAAGAATTGGATCTTTACTAATGTTGGATCTAAAAAAAAAATAAGTAAAAAAATCGAAGATCAATTGAGAAGGAACGAAGGTCCTTATCAATGTTTGATCTATAGAATAATGGATTACTCTTTTTCTCTCAGATGAAAATCTTGGAGGAGATAGATCTTCTCTTGATGAACTAGGCTTGTGTAGGTAGATGATGAAGATGAATCAGGATCATAAGAATACTGGATCTCAAGTAGATGAAGATTAAAAAGATAGAAAAAAGTGGACCTCACACCTTCCCTTCGTGGGGCGATTTTGGATCTCACACCCTCTCCCTCTCGGAGCGATCAATATAAGTATTTGTGAAAATTATAAATTCATTCATTATCTCATTCATGAAGGATACAAGGGTTTATATAGGGCCCTAGGGGTCCTATTTTTTTTGGAATCCCCTATCCTTTATGTTGGTGCAGGAACTGATCGTCGCTGGATCCAGCTGAAGCGGAGGTAGACAAAGTCGCCGTCGGGGACCTGCAAAATAAAGTCCCATCCGGAGCCGGTGCGGGTGGCTCTGACAGGATCCTTCGACGATCAAGTCAGCTCTGGCTAACAGGAATGGAGTGCTCGGGAATGAATTCCATAGAACTTAGAGAAGGAGAGGAGAGCTTAGAGCTTCGAGTTAGCGTATCTGAAGGATCCTTTTTATAGGCAGAGCTTGATGGTGACAACTGTAGCCGCGTGGTGGCGGACCGCTCGAGGTCCGATGGAGTCAGTCCCGGGGGAAGGAGCAGTCTGCAGCACCGCCTGCAATGGATTGATGGTGACAGCCATCGCCGCCTGATAGCGGATCGCAGTCGCTTGCAGCAGACTGATGGTGATGGCTGCCGCTGTCTTAATACTGAGCTACTCAGAGCCGAATGAAGGGTTGAAGAGCTTTGACATGTGCCCATTTCGGAGGAGTTCGGACTTCCGAAGGAAATATGGCTGAAGAGGGTCGCCTAAGAGGAACAATAGTTGAAGGAGCCCGGCCAAAGTTCGACTGCTAAGGAGCGCGGCCACTAAAAAGTTCGGCCAAGGGACAGCCGCTGAGGAGTTCGACCGAGGGACGACCGTTGAGGAGTTCGATCGAGAGACGACCGCTGAGGAGTTCAGCCAGATGAGCTCGGCCTCTTAAGAGTTCGGCCAGCTGAAGGAGTTCGGTTAAGGCTCGTCCGCTGAAATCCTTCCATGACTACCGATTGCACCAGCCTGAGCATCGGATTGGACTTTGATGGAAGCGGGGTTAATCCCCAACAATAGTCCCCCCACTCCTAAGTTTGAAACTCGAAGGAAGAGAATGCAGAAAAGGCGACTGCCGAAGTCCACTTCTGGTCTTCCGTGCTGGTTCAGGTTGAAGCTCGGAGGGGGATCTTGTCTCCAGCCAAAGTTGATGTTGAAGTTGAAGTCTGAGGAAGATCTCATCTCCAGCTGAGGTTGAAGTAACTCTCATCTCCTGCGGTCGAGGTCAGAGGTTTGCAGTCGAGGTCAGAGATCGAGCTCCTCGGGGGCGATATTGTCTCTAGCAACCGAGGTTGCCTCGAGGGGATCTTATCTCCTGCCGAGGTTGACTCGGTCGCTCGGGAGAGATCTTTTCTCTGACCGAGGTTGTCGAGCTCGGGAGAGATCTTATTTCTGATCGAGGTTATCTCGATCGCTCGAAAGAGATTTTATCTCTAGATGAGGTTGACTCGGGTGCTCGGGGGAGATCTTATCTTCTATAGTTGAGGTTGCCTCGGAGGAAATCTTATCTCCTACAATCGAGTTTGCCTCGAGAGAGATCTCATCTCCTACGATCGAGGTTGATGCGGGCGTTCGGTGGAGATCTTATCTCCTACAATCGAGTTTGCCTCGGGAGAGATCTTATCTTCTGCAACCAAGTTTGCCTCGGAGGAGATCTCATCTCCTACGACCGAGGTTGGCCCGAATGCTCCAGGGAGATCTTATCTCCCGTAGCCGAGGTTGGTCAGACGCTCGAGGGAGATTTTATCTCCTACAATCGAGGTTGGCTTGGGAGATATCTGATCTCAGGGCAAGGTTGGCTCGGGCATCCTGGCCGAGGTTGTCTGTTGATTTTATCTCTGATCGAGGTTATCTTGGTCGCTCGATTGAGATCTTATCTCTGATCGAGGTTGGCTTGGGCGCTCCGATCGAGGTTGCCGTGGACCCTCGAGGGAGATCTTATCTCCTACGATCGAGGTTGATGCGGACGCTCGGAGAAGATCTTATCTCCAATTGAGGTTGATGGAGATCCTATCTCCTATAGACTTCGGAGCTTGGATTTAGACTTTGCTCGCATTAGGGCGAGGTTCTCCTCCTGTTCTTAATGAGCTGTGGGGGCACATAAGGGTCGTTGTTAGGATTTCTCCCTCCATCTTGTCTAAAATGAATGAGGCCTTCGACTTTGCTCACATTAGGATGAGGTTCTCCTCCTGTTTCTAACGGACTATGGGGGCACATAAGGGCCATTATTAGGGCTTCTCCCCCCATCTCGTCTAAAATAAATGAGGCCTTCGACTTTGCTCACGTTAGGACGAGGTCCTCCTATTTCTAACAGACTATGGGCGAGGTTCTTCAAAGCTTGGAAGAGATATCATCTCTAGCCGAGATAGGCTCGGTCGCTCGGGTGAGATCTTATCTCTGGTCGAGGTTGTCGCGGTCGCTCGAAAGAGATCTTATCTCTAGCAGAGGTTGACTCGATCGCTCGGGAGAGATCTTATCTCTGGCCGAGGTTGTCGCGGTCGCTCGGGAGAGATCTTATCTCTGACCGAGGTTGACTCAGTCGCTTGGAAGAGATCTTATCTCTAGCCGTGGTTGTTGCGGTCGCTTGAGAGAGATCTTATCTTTAGTCGAGGTTGACTCGATCGCTCGGAAGAGATCTTATCTCTAGTCGAGGTTGTCGCAATCGCTCAAAAGAGATCTTATCTCTGGTCGAGGTTGACTCGAGAGAGATCTTATCTCTAGTCGAGGTTATCACGGTCGCTCGAAAGAGATCTTATCTCTAGCCGAGGTTGACTCGAAGAGATCTTATCTCTCTGACCGAGGTTGATGCGGTCACTCAGAAGAGATCTTATCTCTAGCCGAGGTTGACTCGATCGCTCGAAAGAGATCTTATCTCTAGTCGTGATTATCGCGATCGCTTGGGAGAGATCTTATCTCTAGCCGAGGTTGACTCGGTCGCTCGGAAGAGATCTTATCTCTGATCGAGGTTGTCGCGATCGCTCAGGAGAGATCTTATCTCTGACCGAGGTTGACTCGAAAGAGATCTTACCTTTGACCGAGGTTGACTTAGGAGAGGTCTTATCTCTAGCCGAGGTTATCACGATCGCTCGGAAGAGATCTTATCTCTGGCCGAGGTTGATGCGGTCGTTCGGAAGAGATCTTATCTCTAGTCGAGGTTGACTCGGTCGCTCGGAAGAGATCTTATCTCTAGCCGTGGTTGTCGCGGTCGCTCGGAAGAGATCTTATCTCTAGCCGAGGTTGATCGATCGCTCGAGAGAGATCTTATCTCTGGCCGAGGTTATCGTGGTCGCTCGGGAGAGATCTTATCTCTGACCGAGGTTGACTCAAAAGAGATCTTATCTCTAGCCGAGATTGTCACAGTCGCTCAGGAGAGATCTTATCTCTGATCGAGGTTGACTCGGGAGAGATCTTATCTCTAGCCGAGGTTGACTTGATCGCTCGGGAGAGATCTTATCTCTGGCCGAGGTTGACTTGGAAGAGATCTTATCTCTGGTCGAGGTTGATGCGATCTCTCGAGAGAGATCTTATCTCTAGTCGAGGTTGACTCGATCGCTCGAAAGAGATCTTATCTCTGGTCGAGATTGTCGCAGTCGCTCGAGAAAGATCTTATCTCTAGCCGAGATTGACTTGAGAGAGATCTTATCTCTAACCGAGGTTGATTCGGTTGCTCGAGAAAGATCTTATCTCTGACCGAGATTGTCACAGTCGCTCGGAAGAGATCTTATCTTTGATCGAGGTTGACTCGGAAGAGATCTTATCTCTGACCGAGGTTGATGCGATCGCTCGGAAGAGATCTTATCTCTAGTCGAGGTTGACTCAGTCGCTCGAGAGAGATCTTATCTCTGGCCGAGGGTGAAGGTCTTTGACCTACTCGTATTAGGATGAGGTTCTCCTCCTGTTTCTAATATGGCAACTATTGACTGCTCCTTCCCCGTCATCACATAGTTTTTGCACCTAGAAATAATATTACTGAAAGAGAAGAATTTTATTGAAAGAAAGTTAATGGTAGCGCATCCCCGAATTCTTTATATTTCAGGATCGTGGAGGCGTTGTTCCTCCACATTTCTTCAGACGATAAGCTCCAAACCAGAC
This sequence comes from Cocos nucifera, assembly GCA_006176705.1. Lineage (NCBI taxonomy): Eukaryota > Viridiplantae > Streptophyta > Magnoliopsida > Arecales > Arecaceae > Cocos > Cocos nucifera. The sequence continues at coordinate 914,880 of QRFJ01000731.1, read as the reverse complement.
AACCTCCTCTATCTCATGCTGACCTCCTTAATTTGGAGCATGCTTCTCTTGGCTTTGACGTTGGGAGATGATGAATTATCGATGTACCGAGCTCCTCCAAGGGGTAATATTGATGATGCTGTGAGGCGACCGACCTCCTTTTATGCGGCCGAGCTTTTTATCGTTTCTGGTTATGGAAGCGCCCTTGGTCGATCTTCTCCTGCTTCATACTGGCGTCGAAGGAATTTATCCAGCCATTCTTTTCTGACGAGCTCCTCAATTTCATCTCGAAGCTGGATGCATTTCTCAGTATCATGACCGTGGTCGTGGTGGTAGAGGCAGTACTTACTTCGATCATGCTTGTTTGGGGGAGATCGTAATCCTTTTGGTCTTAGTAGTAGGTTCTTAACTTTCGTGAGAATTTGAGTTCAAGAAGCATTGAGGAGGACGTAGTCGTGGAACCTTTTGAAAGGAGGGCTTCTTTGCACTCTTCTGTCGGGGCTTTCTTGGTGGCGAGCTCGAGGAATTCGGGCTCTCCTACGCTCGGAGGGAGTCTGTAAGCACGGTCGAACTTCACTCAGCTCTCCATTGGCAGTGGGTCTATTATACTTGTCTGCCCGCCGCTGTCTTAAGGCTTCTTCATCTTTCAACTTGAAAGCTTCTTCCGCACGGACATATCCCTCAGCCCAAGCTAGCAGATCGGCGAAGTCCCTGGGATACTTTTTTTTAGGAAGAATAGCAAGTCATTCTTCTGAAGGCCGTCCTTGAGTGCGGCCATCATAACAGATTGGTCCAGGTCCTGGACTTCCAATGCCGTGGTGTTAAATCAGATGACGTAAGTCCGGATGGATTCTTCCTTCTTCTGCTTGACATTCATCAAGGAATCCAAACCTCGACACAGATGTAAGCTGCTGATGAAGTGAGCCACGAACTGACAGCTCATCTGGTTAAAAGAGAAGATTGTACCCAACTTCAATATCGAATATCAGTTTCTTGCTGCTCTCTTTAAAGTAGATGAAAAGGCTCGGTACAGTATGATGTATGAAGCATCGTGGAGTAACATCATGGTCCGGAAGGCCTCCAGATGATCAATCAAATCAGAGGCTCCATCGTAGCTTTCAAGTTGAGGGAGCCTGAACTTTGGTGGAATGGGCTTTTGCATAATCTAAAGGAAGAAAGGAGGATCGGTGCAGACGTTGGCACGATGAGTCGGGGCGACGTGGCCAAGCTCTTCGATCCATCAATCCATCTCCCACAGTCTGTGATCGAGAGCATCGTCTTGGTTGTAGATCTTGGGGGACTTCCAGCTACGAATGGAAAAGATCTCCTTTAGGAGAGAACCATGATCGGAATATGAATTCTCGGCTCTCTATTTTTTCTTCTCAGGGGAGATGGGTACGTTGGCCTAGGTACTCTTCCTTGGGATCGATTTTCGACATCCTGATGGTGGGTTTTCTGATGGAGTTACCATCGAGGGCTGCTGTATGGCCTACATTATCTCGGTGAGGCCACGGACCTACTGGACAAGTCGGTTGAACTGCCCCATATCTACGGCGGCTTTAGGTGGAACCTGAGCTACCGGGACTAAAATGAAAGGAGATGGATCTGGATGGGATCGAGCCATGGAGGCTACCGATCGTCGAGTCGAAGCTCTCCTGGGAGGCATTTTTTTTGAGAAAGAACTCTAGAGAGGAAGAAGAGAGATCTCCGGAGAGGAAAGAGAAAAATCATCGTCGAGCACTCCTTTAAGAATAAGAGAAACTCGGAGGTTCGTGCCCTCCTTCTAGTGCCAATCTGTTGGTGCAGGAACTGATCGCCGTCGGATCCAGCTAGAGCAAAGGTGGATGAGATCGCCATCGAAGATCTGCAAAATAAAATTTCATCCAGAGCCGGTGGGAGGTGGCTTCGATAGGATCCTCCGACGATCAAGTCAGTTCTAGTTAACAGAAATGGAGTGCTCGAAAATGAGTTCCGTAAAGCTTAGAGAAGGAAAGGAGAGCTTAAAGCTTTGAGTTAGCATATCTGGAGGGTCCTTTTCATAGACGGAGCTTGATGGTGACAGCTGTAGCCGCGTGGTGGTGGACCGCTTGAGGTCCGGTGGAGTCAGTCCCGGGAGAAGGCATTGTCTGCAGCACCATCTACAATGGATTGACGGTGATAGCCATCGCCGCTTGGTAGCGAGTCGCTATCGCCTACAGTGGACTGATGGTGATGGCTACGGCTGTCTTGATACTGAGCCACTCGAGGTCGAATGAAGGGTTGAAGAGCTTTGACGTGTGTCCATTTCGGAGGAGTTCGAACTTCCAAAGAGAATATGGTCGAAGAGGGTCGCCTGGGAGAAATAATAGCTGAAGGAGCCCGACCAGAGTTTGGCTGCTGAGGAGTTCGGCCGCTAAAAAGTTTGACCGAGGGATAGTCGCTGAGGAGTTCGATCGAGGGACGACCGCTGAGGAGTTCGATCGAGAGACGACCGCTGAGAAGTTTGGCCAGATGAGCTCGGCCTCTTAAGAGTTTGGCTAAGGCTTATCTGTTGAAACCCTTTCGTGACTATCGGTTGCACCAGCCTGAGCATTGGACTGCACTTCGGCGGGAGCGGGGTTCATCCCCAACACTTTACAAGAAAGAAATCAACCTCCTAACAAAAAAGTAAAATATTATGCCTGGTTTCCAACTAAAGAAATATATCATATCTATCTTTTATGGAACCATGGGAAGAAAAATCAGCTCTTCAACAAAATAAGTAAAATATCAAGGACTCTTAAGAAATCCTAGTAAAGAAAAAGAACTCCATGTGAGTGCTTAATGCTTGGCACAACTTGGCATGAGGATCTTTGGGCACAGTATATGCTGACATGTGTATTTCCTTCCTGGACGTGTGGAGAGTGGTGACTCCAAAGATGAGGTGATCCAAGTTTGTTTCTTTATGATGGTCTCTTTCTGAATAAGGCTCTAATCCAATACAAACTCAAGTATGGTCTTATAGACCCAAAACTAAATGCATCTAAATAACTAATTGACTGGAATCAAATAACTAAAGTAGAGTCAATCTAATTAGAAGTAGAGTCAATCAATGAGGCTTTTTCGATCCAAATCGAATTCAAATCATGTCGCCGACTTTTAATGGCCCTGGTATCCACACCAATTCTCTCAGGGTGGGGAGAACTAGATCCTATCGAGTGGGGATCGATTTCGCTCTGGTGATGCTCGAGCAAATCGAGGTCAATGTACTGCAGCTCTTCTCGAGTGATCTAGCTATTTTCGGACTTCAATCGATCTCACCATTTAACTAAGTACCGCTGATAGCCTCGACTCTGGATGGAGATGATCTGCTCATCCAAAATTCTCTTAATCTGATCATGCTTTATTGATATTTTGGCTAGTGGACACTCAAAAATAGGCTCTCTCTCAAAGATTGGTTCAGACTCAAATGGCTCACTTGGTATCCAAGTTGGCTCTTTATAAGTGACGAGATCAGCAACGTTAAAAGTAGAGCTAATCTCAAAATCAGAAGCTAAGTCCATAATATATGCATTCGATCCGATCTTCTTTAAGATCTTAAATGAATCTGCTCCTCGAGCATGTAACTTCTTGATGTTTCCTGATGGAAATCGTTCAAGCCTCATTCGAACCATCACATAGTCTTCTTCCATAAACTTTTGGACACGTCGATGAGAATCTGCATTCTGTTTATAAATTTTATTACTAATGCTAATTTTTTTACTGATCTTTTTATGTAGACTCTTGACATACTGTGCAAATGACACTGAAGATTTGGAAATCGTAGTATGCATGGGCGGTGGGATAAGGTCTATTGATTTTCTAGATTGATATCCATGAACTACTTCAAAAGAACTCATGATAATGGACCTATTAACAGAGCTATTATATGCAAATTTAGCTCGGGATAGTAAAAGATCCCAGTTATCCAAATGTTCCCCAATCAAGCAACACAACAAATTTCTAAGACTCCTATTGACCACTTCAGTCTGACCATCTATTTGCGGATGAAAGATAAAAGAAAATTTTAATTTTGTGCCTAGAAGGTGCCATAGGATTTTTCAAAAGTAGCTTATGAATCTAACATCCCTATCAGACAATGGTTTTGGGCAATCCATGCAATTTAACAATCTCATCAAAGTATATTCTTGCAACTTTTAATGCATCAGTCGTTTGGCAATAGAACAAAAAATGGGCCATTTTTTAAAACCAATCTACAACCACTAGAACTGAATCATGCTTCCTACTATCTTAGATAAGCCTAAAATAAAATCCATGCTAACGTCTTACCAAGGACAGTCTGGTACAGGTAAGGATGTGTATAGATCGATGTTCTATTTTCTTTGCTTGGTCATGACACACGTTCTACACTGGGCAACAATTCAAGCGACATCTCTTTTCAGGCTTAGCCAAAAGAACTGAATTTCTGCCAACTCTACGATTTTATTCCTACCAAAGTGTTCAGCTAATCCTTCAGCGTGTAGTTTTCAAACTAGAAAATCTCTTAAAGATGTATGAAAAACACACAGCCTAGTTCCTTTAAACAAGTAACATTCTGAAGGATATATTCACTATATTCTCTAGATGGTTCTTTTCGTAAAATGGTAAGTATGCTTTCAAAATCGGGATACTCCTTATAATCTTCTTTAATCTTATCAAAACCAATAATCTCTACACTAACAGTGGATAACAAAGTATAACGATGACTCAAGACATCAGCAATATGATTTTCTATACTTACACAGTATTTCAAAATAAAAGTATAGGCTTGTAAAAACTCGACCCAGCTACCATGTCTATGATTCAGTTTTTTTTGAAAATTCAGGAATTGAAGGGCTTCATAATCTGAGTACAAAATAAATTCTTACGGTAGTAGGTAATGTCTCCAATATCTTATGGCTTGGACTACTGCATAAAATTTCTTATCGTAAGTAGAATACTTGAGTTTAGAATTGTTAAGTTTTTTGTTAAAGTATACTACTGGTTGACCTTCTTGACTAAGGATACCACCAATTCCAACTCCTGACATTTCGCATGCTACTTCAAAAATCTTAAAAAAATCAGGAAAATGTAGGACTGGGGTGTGGGTCATTTTGTCCTTAATGTCTAGAAAGGCTCTATTAGCTGCCTTAGTCCATTCAAAATCTTTCTTTCTAATACAATCAGTGATGGAAGCAGCTATGGTGCTAAACTTTTTTATGAACCTATGATAAAAGATTGCTAATCTATGAAAACTTCGCACGTCATACACACTCTTGAGTACCGGTCACTCAACTATTACTTTAATCTTTTCAGGATCGATAGACATATCATCGGGGGTAACAATAAAACCTAAAAGGTTGACACGATCTGTCATGAAAGCACATTTCTTAGGATTGTCGTACAGACTTTCTATTCTAAGAACTTGACAGACTTTTTAGAGATGATCTAGATGGTCCTCCCTAGTTTGACTATAGATCAAAATATCATCAAAGTACATGACTACAAATACTCCTATAAACGATCGTAGTACTTGGGTCATCAATCTCATGAAAGTACTAGGGGCATTAAATAATCTAAATGGCATCACCATCCACTCATATAAACCATCTTTCGTCTTAAAAATAGTTTTTCACTCATCTTTCAATCTAATTTTTACTTGATGGTAACTACTTTTGAGATCAATCTTAGAGAAAATAGTGGCTCCAACCATCATATCTAGCATGTCATCTAACCTAGGGATGGAGAAACGGTACTTAATGGTGATCTTATTAATGGCACGCTATCTATGCACATCCTCCATGTACCATCCTTCTTTGGAGTCAATAGTGCAGGAATCGCACAAGAATTTAAATTTTCTCTCATAAATCTCTTTTTCATCAACTCTCCAACTTGCCTTTGCAGCTCAGCATGCTCAGTGGGGTTCAGCCTATAATGGAGCAAATTTGGTAGAGTAGATCCAGGTACCAAATCAATGGCATGTTGAATATTTCTAATAGATGGTAAGTGATTTGGGAGATCCTTAGAAAAGATATTGTGGAATTCACTAAGAAGGCTGACTACTTTCTTGGGATGATCTATCTTAGGATCCTCACGAACTTCTCTCGTAGCAAGCATTCAAACTGATGATCCATTACTCATGGTCATCTTTAATTCCTTAGCAGTTATCAGATGGAGGCTTTTTTTTTTGATATTTTCTTTTGGTTCATTGTCTATCTTTCTATTGGTAGCCTTAGGTGGAGAAGGATTGATCGTGATCTTCTTACCCTTATGAGTGAAACTAAAAGGAGTTAGTTCGGCCATAAATCGTAACATCATTATCAAATAACCAAGGCCGACCTAATATGATACTTCCGACTTTCATGGGTAAGACATCACATCAAACATGATCCTGATAAGAATAGAGCTGGATGGAAATACGGCATCTAAGTTCAATGAAAATAGAGGAAAAATCTATCCAAGACATACGGTATGAGCTAGAATGATCTACATGAGCTAATCTTAATCGCTTAATCGTATCGGTGGAGATGACATTGATACAGCTGCCACTATCTATGATCATCTTATAAATTTTATCGCTAAATTTTATGAAGATATGAAAAATAGAGATCCTATGCCAGTCTTCACTCTCCTTAGTCTATGCTAGAACATACCCAACAACTCCAAGCTTAAGGTTTAACTTCGGTGTAACAAAACTTAGGATGTCCTCAGTACTCTCAAACTGCTTGGCTAAGTCTAGATCAGCTTTATAAACTTTTTCTCCAATATTTTTTAGAATTTTTTCTTCTAATTCTTCCATAAATAAAGATCGATTGGGGCATTGTGTAGCAAAATGACCATAACCATGGCACTTGAAATAATAAGATCGAGAACTACTTTCCTAAGATAACTCTCTTATAACTTCTTTTTCTTTATCTTCTTTTCTCACAATAGAATTTGTATGTAGAGATCTATTACTAGAAGCCTGGTTAGTATTAGGTCTCGATCCAGAAGGAGTTATTCGGCTAGGTTCAAGATGATGAAAAGTTGAATACCTAGAGAATCTCTTAAAGTCCAGGGCAAGTTGATAAGCTTGTTATAACGTGATTACCTCTCACAAAATTGAGTAGCAGCAGTAACATATTCCCCGAGTTGAATTTCAAGCTCATCCGGGGTTTCGATTTTTGGGGTATTTTCAGTGGGCTCGAGGGCATGCTCTTGCATATCACTAACCAATGAGGGTGGAGTGTCTTCCTCCCACCTAGAAGGCTTTCAAGTACTAGAGCCATCAGCAAATCGAGTAGGCCTCCTATCACGCCTATGATCATTTTCTCGTGCCATAATAATCTATATAAGTTATTGTTAGCATCCTCAAATTATTTGTCTATATATATGTCATTAATGTCCCTTCTATTAGTTTTACTCTACCCATGTACACTCTCCTCGAGTTAAACCTTAGGATCCTAAAATTTAAGCTTTAATACCATTCTATCATGTTTCGAACCCAGCACCCCGGTCAGATACGTGATGGCCACATATTCTTTAAAGCAAATCCTAAAGAATATGTAAGACCTATAAAAATTACTTACCATCCCAACATACCACAAATATTATCAATCTGAATTCATAATAAATTATTCCACATGAATAAATTTTATTCTTGTATAATTTATAAAACTTGATCATATAATTATTACTGATGGTGCTCTATCAAATCGATCTTTTCAATGGTGATTCTAATTGTAGCCAAATATATATATCTTATAACTCTAAAAAAAAGAGAAGAAAGAGAAATGGTGAGCTTTATAGTCCAGTAAGAATCACTATACATTTATATCAATAATAATAATTTTATTTAAAAGTATAATAAAGCATGAATACACATATCAAATATATAGAATAAATCAAATAAGTATGTATCAAGTATATCATATGTCAACATGTAAAATTTTTTTATTTAATATCTAATCCATAATTTATCATATTTTTTTCTTATCATACTTTCATATTTCTTAATCTTTTCTTTCTAATTTTGAACTAATTAAGATCATGACTCAATTTCAATCTTAGTCTAATCCAAAATTTCATGTATAAGTCCCTGGAAGCTGTCTCAGGCATGAGCTTCTGATGGACTATCTCAATCATGGTCTCATCCATAATCACACGCGTAAGTCCGTAGGGGTTGTCCCTGGCATAAGCTTCTGATAGACTATCTATATGATGAGACTAGTTCAAACTATATTATTTTCATCTAATTATTACATATTGATTCCATCATATCAATTTTAATTTATATTATAATCAAAATAATTATATCATACCTGTATGTTTATAACATCAATCATTGATGCTCATATATGGTAATTAAATACATAACATACTAATTCTGAAAAGTTATGCAAGAAATAATAGTATCTCATCATGATAATCCATCAATATAAACTCAATAATGAAAAATCAACAATACAAATCCAACGATAAAAATATTATATATAATGATGATATCTTAAATTATGATAAACGAAACTCAAAAGACTATAATCCGAATGTCAAAACTCTACTCGATGTTCTCATGTCCGATGATTTACCCTCTTATATATTTAAATTAATATCTTAAAATAAATAATTAAATTAATTTAAGATTTTAAAAATTTTATTGGAGTTTACTAGGGTCCACACCCGATCCTCAGAATTTTTTCTTTCTTTTTCTTCTTTCTTTCTTTTTTTATATAATCCATCTATTAAGAAAATAAACAAATATATGATAAAATAATTATTTAATTTAATTAGATAATTAGAAGAGAGAGGAACCTTTTTCTCTCTTCTTTTCTCTTTTTTTATATTTTTTATAATTTAAATAATCAACTAACTAATTAATAATTTAATTAATTATTAATCAAGAGAGAGAGAGCCCTCTCTCTTCTCTCACCTATTTCCTAAATAGGAGATGCAATCCCTTGTTCTCCCATTCGCCCGCCTGTGGTCGCAAGTGATCGAGTCGGCCACCCACGATAGTCCTTGGCGGTGGCAAGCCAAGGCCCCGACGATAGCCCCAATGATGGCTGTTGCCGATGGCGTGCAAGAAAAACCCATGAAAAATAGGGGCTTCTCTATTTTGAACCAAAGCCAGCAGCTCGCTGGCTTCAATTAAGCATCGACAATGCAAAAGTAGAAAGAGAGAAGAGGAAGGAGCTTACCTTGCTCCGATGCCTCAAAAAGGTTCCAGCAGCCCCCTTCTTCTCAGCAGCAAGTTGTGGAAGACACTCCTGAGATTCCAATGATTTTCCACATAACTTAGGTACAAAAACTAGGAAGAAAAAAGACTTTCTTATAGAAGAGCTCTCCTATGCTCCCTCGTATTCCCCTATGCCTCGATGCCATCGAAATCAGAGGAGAAGAAGACTCTGGTTAGGAGTCTTCTTCCTCCCTCTTCTACGTGTGACACAAGGCATTTGGGATCTTTTTTTTTTCATTTGGGCTAGTCCAAAGCCCCAACGGGCTAGACTAGGTTGTTATATGATGAACCTGCAATATATGAGTCTCAAGGAGTAACATTAAGAAGATCTCAAAGAGAAAGGAGATCTATTATTCTTAATGATTATGTGACTTATTTTCAAGAGTCAGAAATAGACATAGTAATTGATAATGATCCAATTTTATTTTCACAAGCTGTAGAATGCGATGATATTTCTAAATGGATTGATGCTATGAAAGATAAATTAAAATCTATGGATCAAAATCAAGTTTGGGAGCTTGCTGAATTGCCAAAAGAAAGTAAGAGAGTTGGGTGTAAATGGGTCTTAAAAATAAAGCATGACTCAAATAGCAATATAAAGCAATATAAAGCCAGACTTGTTGCCAAAAATTTTACTAAAAAAGATGGCATCGATTATAAAATAACATTTTTACCGATCTCTAAGAAAGATTCACTTAGAATTATTATAGCTTTGGTGGCTTATTATGACTTAGAGTTACACTAAATGGATGTTAAAACTATCTTTCTTAACGAAAATTTGGAAGAAGAAGTTTATATGGATCAACTTAGAGATTTTGCAATTAAAGAAAAAGAATACATGGTGGGTAAATTAAATAAATTAACATATGGACTTAAACAAGCTTTTCGATAATGGTATCTTAAGTTCAATGATACCATAACTTCTTTTTATGAAAAACACTATTGATTGGTGTATATATATATATATATGAAGGTTAGTGGGAGCAAGTTTATTTTCTTGATTCTATATGTTAATGACATTTTGCTTGCTACTTGCGATCTTGGTTTATTATATAAAACCAAGAATTATCTTTCTAAAAATTTTGAAATGAGAGACATGGGAGAGGCAACTTATGTGGTAGGAATTGAAATATTCCATGATATATCATAGGGTTGTTAGGGTTGTCTCAAAAAACTTATATTAACAATATTTTAAGAAGATTTAGGATGGATAAATGTTCATCAGGCATAGTTCCAATTCAGAAAGAAAATAAATTTAGTCTTATGCAATGCCCAAGAATAAATTGGAACAAGAACAAATAGAAAGAATTTCTTATTCATTTGTTGTTGGGAGCTTGATGTATGCACAAACTTGTACTAGATCGGACATAAGTTTTGCCATTGGAATACTAGGAAGGTATCAAAGTAATCATGGATTGGATCACTGGAAGGCTGTAAAGAAAGTTCTTAGATATTTGCATAGGATGAAAGATCACATGCTCACTTACGATAGATATGATCATGTAGAGGTGACTGGTTATTTAGATTTAGACTTTGCTAGATGTGTGGATACTAGAAAATCCACATTTGGTTATTTGTTAATCTTGGCTGGAGGGGCAATTTCTTGAAAAAGTATGAAGCTTGCTGCTCCACTATGGAGGCTAAGTTTGTAGCATGCTTTGAGGCCACTATTTATGGATTATGGCTACGAAACTTTATTTTAGGACTTAGGATTGTCGACATTATTGCTAAGCTGCTGAAGATTTATTATGATAATTCTGCAATAGTTTTCTTCTCAAAAAATTATAAGTATTTTAAGGGTACTAAACATTTAGAATTGCAATATACGTTTCTGATATATCCTATTTTCTAGTTAGCATACATGTTTGAACTAGAATAATGTCAACAGGAATAATTATAGTCAGACCATTATTATACTCTTCATTATTGATCATATTAAGTGGAAAGTTAGTATTATAGTACATAGAAGGAACTATATCGAAATAATGATGTTCAACCGCCATGACTCATATTAATTTTTCTATTTAATTATGATATAAGGTTATAGTCAATGTACGTAACGAAAGATTTAGCATAACTTTAATGTGCACATTATGTATTACTTATTAAACCATGAAAGTGGCATCATATGAGCCAAGTGGGAGAATTTAAGAATTTACGGTGGCCTATATGATATAAAATATGATTTAATAATTAAATAATGCTTAAATTCTATTGGCTATTGAAGGGATGTAACTCTTGGTAATTTGATGGAAGTTACCACCCACATTCTATATATAAATAGGAGTTTGCTCTCTCTCAAACTTGAACAATAATAAAAAAAAAAGGAAAAACCTCAAAATAATGATCTCCATCAACGAAAGAGTAAAGAGAGAGATATCAAATCTTCCTCCGCAATTGCATAGTCGACTTCATCAAGGGACAATATGGATAAAGGTATGTGTTTTTCGCATTATATCAAAATGTAAATTCTAAGATTATGGGATTGATTGATTCTATACCTAATTAAATGTATGTATAGAATAATTAATGGTTTACACTACCAACTCTCTAACAGGCTGTCTTCCCTGTACTTGTAGCTGCCCTCCTGCCCCTGTGACCTCTCCTCACCAACCTCTATCTCCTTTGTAACTTGCTCTTTAAACATCTTGTGTTCTAATAAAGCACTGGGGAAATTCCTCACTTCCTCCATATTTCTCCAAAAGAAACAAAAAAAAAGGCATGTGCTCATGGCTAGATAAACTCCGATGGTTAGAGATTTAAGACTGGTTGCTATTTGGCAATGATTGAAGGCTAACCGGCAACTAGGGCCTCTCCAAGATCACTAGAATAAGGGGGATTGGATGGCCATCATAATTGGCATGATAGTAAAATCGGCAAAATATGATCCAACCCATCAATCTGACTTATATTCAACTTACCATAAATAGGTTTGATAATGGGCTTCGATTATAAATAGATCAACTTGTTTAATTTATTTAATATTTAAATTAGATTTGAATTTTTGACATTGGATCCTTTTAACTTATTTAATATACAGATCGGGTCGAATCAGGTAATCCATTTAAGATCTTTTAACTTATTTAAAACCTACTTAACTTATTTATGTCATATTTAACTTGATCCACTTAACCTATTGAATCAATTAAAAATCTACTTAACATGTTTAACCAATTTAATTTGATTTGATCCATTTAATAATAAACAAGTTATCGACCAAGGTCAGATTATCTATTTAATAAATAGATTAGATTCAGATTTAAAATTTTAATTTATTTGATCCAACCTACGTATGATATGATTTGTATTAGTGTCGGCCTGACCCAATTGCCACTCCAATGTGATAGGCCTTATAATCACCTTGATGCCATTCTCAGTGTCTGCTCCTCGTTTCTTCGGCGGCCAAGACCCTTTATATATATATATATATATATATATATATATATATATATATATATATATATATATATATATATATATATATATATATATATATATATATATATGAGGAAAGGCCAGGACCATCTATATCATGCTTGTCATGCCATTTGGCAGCAAATAAGCCAACGGACATGGCTACCAAAAGCGCTAAGAGGATATTCCTGCATGCTTCCATCCCTTATTAGCAACATATTCGTTCTTGTTTTCATTAGGGTGGTTCATTTAATTACTTAGAAGACTACTGTCTGAACAATCATTAGATTTGTTTTGAAAAAAGTCAATCCAAAAAATTAAAAAAGCATCACCTATAGCTAACTGCCAAAGATTCAGGTATGTTCCACAATAAAGCTTATCTAATGCATGTTCTCAGAAGGTTACTAACAAATGTATAAATTTCAGTTGAGGCCTCGCCGCAACTGAATTTCTTCAATAAAATACCCGATGATGTTCCTATTTCCTTAAAACTATTCTAATATATGGCTTTAGGAACACTGGTGTTTTATGTGAACTTCCTTTGTCCTCCTTTTAACCCCCAAAACAAAAGAAAAAGAAAGAACCACCTTTGTTATCACTATTTACTGTGATACAGGAAATAATAATTGTCAATTTGCTAAGATCCAGAAATTTTTGAAAATGAACGAAGTTATTATAGAGCGATTATTTACCACTATAGGACAAATAAAAGAACAAAAGAGCAATAAAATTACATTATTAAATCATTTATATGAACCTCCTTTGTTATCACTATTCAAAGGATACAATTTTCTTTCCTACATGGCACTGGGGCTTAAATTAAAAACAATACTTTAACGCGATTTGGCCATGTGTGACTTTCTTCGCTACTTGCTGGACTTGGGTACCAAATCACGCTTAGGAAAACTCCTGGGAGATTGAAGGTGCTGTAAGTCCTATAACCTGTTATCCATCTCATTCATTTATCAAGAATAAGATATTTATTTATCAAGAAGGGAGATATTAGAATTTTATGTACTTATTATAGCAAAATGATTTTTGATGAATATGTTAGTGAGTTTGATGATGACCATGGTCATTTTAAATACATATAATAGACTATCCAAAATAAACATCTATATTAAATAAGCACTCTTCTTGTTACTTACAATAAAAAGTCTTATTAACAGCATTACTAATACAATCCAAAATAAAGAATCACTTTAAATAAAAGTCAATTTCTTTAAATAAAAATTTTACTTATTTTCTAAAAAAAGTATTTTAATAACATTATTAATATGGTCCATGTGGTGAATGAAAGGCTACCATTTAAGTTATATACAATAAATAATAGATTAGTCCCATTGAGCTAAGACAGAACACAACTCTACAGGCATAGAAAGCCGTTTCCTTTTTTTCGGTTAGACCGCTAGCCTTACGGGTAAATACAGTCGATAAGCTACCATGATTAGCCACATCTGAAGCTACCTAGTTCGCCACTCCATTCACCTCTTTGAAAGCATATTGGGCAGCACGTTAAGTGATATTCGCTTTAAATCTTGGAATGTCCAACATCAAGGGATGAATAGGTATCTAATGCTTTGAATTTGTAGAATCCAGGATATGACTATTTGAAGTCCCCTTCTAAAATAATGTGATCCACTTGTAATGTAGTTATTGAACACATAAGACCCTCCTTGGCTACCCTCAATTATGCCAATGGCATCATGGTATCATCAAATGAACAACCTTCTATAGCCACATGTGCTAATCTGAAATCCCAAATAATGATCTTGGTCTCATCATATTGCCCCTTCTACATCATATTATTATCAAAATTGATTTTATAAAAATTAAAGAACGGAGACGTCCAGGTGAACCACATGGGATACAAAAACTATTAGAGAAAGATCTCAGATTTTTCTAACATCCATCCATCTTGTTAACATTCTCGTCCCCATGAATTTCAAGTTTCGTGGGAAAGCTATTAAGCTATCACTCGTTAGCGATTCCACTCCCTATGAATATTCTGGGAGTTCAATCATAGTTCCATCAGATCTATCAATTCCGCCGCGGTTGATTCTTTCCCAAGAAAACAAAAAAAATAAAAAATAAGAAAAAAAACTGAAGTCAAACCTATGAATTCCTCCAATCCCAAATTTTCTTAGAGCATGCTCGTAGTCGCCTCTCTCCGCGGACATCACGTGCAACGTACGCAACAGAACGGTCAGCGTCCATCTTCCTCGCACAGGCTTCCATCACGCCAAACCAAACCAATTTGTCCACAATCGCCAAAGTCTCGTAGCAGAACCGACAAAACGTCACAAAAGTCAATGTTATCCGTCCCCTCCGTGCCCAAAAAAAAAAACCTGCCCCCACTCTCGTCAAATCATTGTTGTCCTTCCCCTCCATGCCCTCCACCCGCGTCCCGAACCAGGAACATTGCAAACAACATCCCGGTTCCCGCTCTATCCCTCCTCTTTCCAGAATACCCCATCATGGCATCCATCTTGTCCCTGTTCCCTCTGCTAATCTTCCATGTTCTACTTCTAGGTCCGACAAAAATTTATTCCCAGAATGACCCCATCCTCACCTACTGCGCCGGCGACACCAACTATACGGTCCCCAGCACATTCTCCTCCAATCTCGAGCTCCTCCTCTCCAACTTCACCTCCTCCCCCCGCGACGGAGGCTACTTCTCCACTGCCACCGCTGGAGCAGACTCCTCTGCCCCCGCCTATGGCCTCGCCCAGTGCCGACCCGATGCCTCCGCCTCCGACTGTTCCACCTGCCTCAACCGCTCCGCCGCCGCCGCCGCCGCCCGCTGCCTCCTCCGCAAGTCCGCCGCCATCCGCTTCGACCTCTGCATCCTCCGCTACTCCGACCAAAGCTTCTTCGGCCAGCTCGAAGAGGACCCGACCGAGATGTTAAAGAATGCTAATAACGCGTCGGATCCAACGGTGTTCAATCGGCAGATGAAGGATCTGATGGACGAGATCTCGTCGCAGGCGGCGGGGAGGGAATCGAAGTTTGCGGTGGGGATCACGAACTACTCCGACTACGGGGATATATATGAAATGGCACAGTGTACCCGTGATCTATCGGAGACCGATTGCTCCACGTGTCTCGATCAGGCGGTCGGTCTTTTGCCTACCTGTTGCTACGGCAGTATCGGAGGACAGGTCGTGAAGGTGAGTTGTGCCGTGAGGTTTGAGACCGACAGCTTTTTCTCCCTGTCGTTAGTCCCTCCGCCGCCGCCGGGATCGAGTTCTTCGCCGAACAGCGGCAATGGCACTGACACGACCGGTGATGGTAAGCAAAGTTCTCCCCTTGATGTAGAATACCTCCCTCAGGAATGATTTAGTTTAACAGAACTCTTAAGTTTGGTGGATATAGTGTTGAGTAGTAGTTGATTTCGACGATACGACTAGGAACTCCGATAAGGATGGAGCACCGAAAGAAAATTTAAGCCTCTAGGGCTTTATTAGGTATTTTTGTTAATTTGTTGCCTTTAACAACGAATTTCCATCTTCAGTTTTCTACTCCTTTGTCATGAGATCCATATAATAATTTAATCTTTAGAACTGTTGGGGATAAATCCCGCTCCTGCCGAAGCCCGGCCCGACGCTCGGCCTAATGTAATCAGTAGCCGCAGAAAAGCTCTGGCAGACGGGCTTCAGCCGAACTTCCAGCGGCCGAGCTTCTTCCAGCAGGCCGAACTAGTCAGCTACCGAGCTTCTTCCGGATTTCCAGCATCGAGACCGAACTTCTTGGGCGGCCGAACTCCTTCGGACTCCCCACGGCCGAACTCCTTCGGACCGACTCCAACGGTCGAGCTTCAGCGAAGTCCTCCAGTGGCTGAACTTCTCAGCGGACGAGCCTTAGCCGAACCAACCTGCAACCGAAGCCCTTCAACCGGGCCTCAGCCGAGCTTCTTCGGGCCTCTCAGCGGTCGAACTCCTCGGCAATCGTCCCTCGGTCGAACTCTACAGATGGCCGACCCTTCAGCCAGTCGAACTCCCCCTGCCTTCCCTTCTGTCGGACTCTCCTATGAGATGAATTGTCGCCATCAGTCTGCGACAGGCGATGAAACCAGACGACATGGCTACCACCTCTAGCAACGCCACTCCCTGACGATGCCTTCCTCTCCGTACCGAACTCCATGTGGCCAACGACTTGCCAGTATGGCCGTCACCGACCATCTGACGACGCCATCCTCTCCGTACCGAACTCCATGCGACGGTATGGCCGTTGCCATCAACCAAGCTCCGCCTATAGAGGACCCTCCAGATACGCCAAGGCTAAGCTCTCTGACCTCTAATCTCTCTGAGCTCTCCTCTTCTTCTCTAAGCTCCGGAACTCATCCCGAGCACTCCATTCCTATTGGCCGAAAACTGACTTGACCGTCGGAGGGTCCTGCCGGAGCCACCCCCACCGGCTTCGGACGGAATTTAATTTTGCAGATCCCCGACGGCGACCTCAGCGGCCTCCACTCCGGCGACCTCCGGCGACGACGAGTTTCTGCACCAATAGATTGATGCTAGAAGGAGGGCCTACCGGCAAAGATTCCCCTCTTAAAGGAAGCTGGTGTGCCTTTGTTCTTAAAGGAGTGCTCGAGAAATCTCTCTTCCTCTTAATTCAAATTTTCTTTCAACGAAAAAAGATGCCCCCCAGGAGAGCCTCCACCCAGAGATCGGCGGCCTCCGCAGCCCGATTTCATTCGAGTCCGTCCGCTCCTGCTCCAGCCCCGGTGACCCAGGCTCGTTCTGCAGCCCGATGATCGACAGCCTCTGCGGCCCAATCCCATCCGAGTTCGTTCGCTACCGCTCCGGCCCCGGCGGTCCAGGATCGGTCTGTGGCCGCGGTGGACGCTGAACAGTTCAACCTGCTCGTCCAGTAGGTTCGTGGCCTCACTGAAGCAGTTCAGGCGGTGCAGGCCATGCACCAGCAGGCCGCCGTACTAGTTCAACCAGCACAGGATTCTCCAGAGCCGTGTGGTCCAGTCCAGAGGCAATCGACATGGGCTACTCGACCTCCAATCCCCGAAAAAGGAAGGCAACGGAAGGGGAGCCCTTGTTCGAACCGTAGCTCGTCCGAGGGAGAAGCTTTGCACCCATTCAGCAGGAAGACAGACCGTGAAGATCTTCTGGATCGAAGGCTCTTAGAAATAAGCCGATGAATCGAAGAACTCCGCCATGCTCCCTCCTCATACGGTAATGAGATCCGAACCGACCCTCCTTTCTCGCAGAAAATCATGCAGGAACTGGTCCCGCCGAACTTCAGGCTCCTACAGTTTGAGAGCTATAATGGGACCACCGACCCAGTCGACCACTTGGAAGCCTTCCGAATGACGATGCTGTTCCATGGAGCGCCAGACGCCATCCTATGCCGGACTTTTCCCTCTACTCTTAAAGGAGCCGCTAGGAACTGATACTCGATGCTCAAGCCGAGTACCATCCTGTCGTTCGATCAAATGAGTCAATAATTCGCGGCCCATTTCGTCAGTAGTCGACGCCCACGCCGAAGTTCGGACTTCCTAATGGCCATCAGGCAGAAAGAGGGGGAATCCATCCAGGCTTTCATTTTTTGGTTCAATACTGCTGCGCTAGAGGTCCGGGACGTGGACCAGTCGGTCGCCATGGCCGCTCTCAAAAGTGGCCTTCAGAAGAACAATCTATTATTCTCCCTGAAAAAGAAGCCTCTCAAGGACTTTGCCGACATGCTGGCTTGGGCCGAAAATTATGCCCGAGCAGAGGAGGCTTTCGAGGCCAAGGACGGCGAAGTCAGCGGCAAGCGGCTAATCGGCAGGCTAGATAGATCCACCGAAGAAAAGAAGCGAATTGAAGCTCGGCCACGTTTCCGAACTTTTCTTCGAAGCTCATCGTCGGAATGAAGTTCGACGGAAGCGAAGCCGAACTCCCGCTGGAAGATCATCAATGAAGTTCGACGGAAGCGAAGCCAAACTCCCCCTTCGAAGCTCATCGTCGGAATGAAGTTCGGACGGAAGCGAAGCCGAACTCCCGCTGGAAGATCATCAATGAAGTTTGGCAGAAGCGAAGCCGAACTCCCCCTTCGAAGCTCATCGCTCAGGACGAGCCGAACCCCCCATCTCGAAAGGTTTTGCAAGGAGGCGGGATGAAGTTCGGCGGCGTCCAAGGAGGTGGAGTGAAGTTCGAAAACGTCCACAACCTTCCAGCACAAGGAAAGCCAAACTCCACCTCGAAGCAAAGCCGAACTTCCCTTTGAGGCTCCTCATCCGAGTGAAGTTCGACGCAAGCGAGAACGGACGAAGTTCGACGGGAGCAAGGCCTAACTCCCTTTGAAGCTCATCGACGAAGTTCGGCGTAAGTGAGGCCAAACTCCACCTTGAAGCTCATCGGCTCATCGACGAAGTTCTCCCGCGGAATGAAGTTCGGCGGAAGGCTGAACTCCTCAGCTCATCATCGAAGTGAAGTTTGGCACAAACAAGGGTGGAGCAAAGTTCTCCGTGGAATGAAGTTCGGCGTGAAAAAGCCGACCTCTCCAAAGCCGAATGAAGTTCGGCGGGAGGAAAGCCGATCTCTCCAAAGCCGAATGAAGTTCGACGTGAAAAAGCCGATCTCCCCAAAGCGGAATGAAGTTCGGCGTGAAAAAGTCGAGCTCCCCAAAGCGGAATGAAGTTCGGCGTGAAAAAGCCGAGCTCCCTAAAGCGGAATGAAGTTCAGCACAAACGAAGGCAGAGAAAAGTTCTCCCGCGGAATGAAGTTCGACGGAATGCCGAACTCCTCAGGTCATCATCAAAATGAAGTTCGGCAAGGCCGAACTCTCCCTTTGAAGCTCATCAATAAAGTTTGGTGCAAGTGAGGTCGAACTCCACCATCACAGTAAAGTTTGGTGCAAGCAGTGGTGGAACGAAGTTCTCCCGCAAATGAAGTTTGGCATAGAGGAGGCCAAACTCCGCAGCAGATCACCCCAAATGAAGTTCGGCCATGCTCTAGACCGCCCCAGGGGCGATCGAGGCCGAACTCCCCCTCGAGTATGTCGCTACAACGAATTCAATGGAGGTGCAATAAAATTCGGGCAAGCAAAGCCGACCCCCTCCCTGCGAGCAAGGAAGTCCGGACAAAGAAGCATGAAGTTCTCCTACGGAAAGTTTCATGGAAAAGCGGAATGAAGCTCCGCGCAAGCGAAGCCCGAACTTCTCGAGCTGACTACAAAGGAAGCCCCGATAGAAGGGCGCGAAGAAATCCTCCTTCCGAAAGGCTCCGCAACTGCGACCCACTCCTCTAACTCAAATTCTCGGCGAAGTTAAAAGCCAGCCGCTAAGACCTGAAGGACTACGGCCTTCCCAAACGTGCGCGATCGAAGCAAGTAAAGCTCCTACCATCGCGACTACGGCCACGACGCTGAGGAATACGTTCAGCTCCAAGACGAGATTGAGGAGCTGGACGGGATAAATTCCTCCGACGCCAGTCTGAAGCAGAAGAAGATCAGCTAAAAGCGCTGTCGTAACTAGAAAAGATAAGAAGGTCGGCCGCCTCACGGCGTCATCAACGCCACCCCGGGGAGGAGCTAGGAGCTAGCTACATCGGTGATTCATCATCCCCCAGTGACAAAGTCAAGAGAAGCATGCTCCAAATTAAGTAGGCCAGCATGTAATAGAGGAGGTCGTCTGGATGGGACTCGCTGCCCGAGGGAACTCAGAGAAACAATACCCCGACGACCCTCAAACGAAAATGTGCTGCGAGTGGCTTCCCCTCGGTAGAATTCCTAGCGAAGTCGAAGGCCCCGTTCACAAAGGATGGGATGGGGGAGAAGCACGGACGACGGTCCGAATGTGCCCCCACAGCCCGTTAGGAACAGGAGGAGAACCTCGTCCTAGCGTGAGCAAAGTCGAAGGCCCCGTTCACAAAGGACGGGATGGGGGGAGAAGCACGGACGACGGTCCGAATGTGCCCCCACAGCCGGTTAGGAACAGGAGGAGAACCTCGTCCTAGCGTGAGCAAAGTCGAAGGCCCCGTTCACAAAGGACGGGATGGGGGGAGAGGCGAGGACGACGGTCCCCATGTGCCCCCACAGCCCGTTAGGAACAGGAGGAGAACCTCGTCCTAACGCGAGCAAGGTCAAAGGCCTCGTTTACCTAAAACGAGATGGGGGGAGAGGCGAGGACGACGGTCCCCATGTGCCCCCACAGCCCGTTAGGAACAGGAGGAGAACCTCGTCCTAACGCGAGCAAGGTCAAAGGCCTCGTTTACCTAAAATGAGATGGGGGGAGAGGCGAGGACGACGGTCCCCATGTGCCCCCACAGCCCGTTAGGAACAGGAGGAGAACCTCGTCCTAACGCGAGCAAGGTCGAAGGCCTCGTTCACCTAAAACGAGATGGGGGGAGAAGCACGGACGACGGTCCGAATGTGCCCCCACAGTCGGTTAGGAACAGGAGGGGAACCTCGTCCTGACGTGAGCAAGATCCGAGACCGAGCCTCAAAGTCTATGGCAAGCCTCGGCTGCGGAAGATGAGGCCGCCCTCGAGCGCCCACATCAACCTCGATCACAAGAAATGAGTTCCGCTTCAACTCCAAACATCGACCGGAGATGAGGTCTTCCCCAAGCCTCAACTTCAACTTCAATGTCAACATTGGCTGGAGATGAGACCTCCCCCGAGCTTCAGCTACAACAAGCGCGGGGCCTGGAAGAAGACTTCGGCAGTCGCCTGTTTTGGTACTCCCTTCCTTCAATTTTTGAACTCGAAAGTGGGAGGGCTACTGTTGGGGATAAATCCCGCTCCTGCCGAAGCCCAGCCCGACGCTCGGCCTAATGTAACCAATAGCCGCAGAAGAGCTCCGACAGACGAGCTTCAGCCAAACTTCCAGCGGCCGAGCTTCTTCCAGCAGGCCGAACTAGTCAGCTGCCGAGCTTCTTTCGGATTCTCAGCATCTAGACCGAACTTCTTGGGTGGCCGAACTCCTTCGGACCGACTCCAACTTTCGAGCTTCAGCGAAGTCCTCCAGCGGCTGAACTCCTCAGCGGACGAGCCTTAGCCGAACCAACCAGCAACTAAAGCCCTTCAACCAAACCTCAGTCGAGCTTCTTCGGGCCTCTCAGTGGTCGAACTCCTCGGCAATCGTCCCTCGATCGAACTCTACAAATGGCCGACCCTTCAGCCAGCCGAACTCCCCCTGCCTTTCCTTCTGTCGGACTCTCCTACGAGATGAATTGTTGCCATCAGTCTGCGATAGGCGACGAAACCAGACGACATGGCTACCACCTCTGGCAACGCCACTCCCTGACGATGCCTTTCTCTCCGTACCAAACTCCACGTGGCCCACGACTTGTCAGTATGGTCGTCACCGACCGTCTGACGATGCCATCCTCTCCGTACCGAACTCCATGCGACGGTATGGCTGTCGCCATCAACCAAGCTCCACCTATAGAGGACCCTCCAGATACGCCAAGGCTAAGCTCTCTGACCTCTAATCTCTCTGAGCTCTCCTCTTCTTCTCTAAGCTTCGGAACTCATCCTGAGCACTCCATTTCTGTTGGCCAAAAACTGACTTGACCGTCGAAGGGTCCTGCCAGAGCCACCCCCCACCGACTTTCGATGGGACTTTATTTTGCAGGTCTCCGACGGCGACCTCAGCGGCCTCCACTCCGGCGACCTCCGGCGATGACGAGTTTCTGCACCAACAAGAACTATGTGTGCTTTCAATCGACTTGAGATGATGAATTCCATAGTTTGATAGAGATTATCATAGGACTCAATGATTTTTTCTGGAGTTGAATGGTGTTGGGGATAAATCTCACTCCTACCGAAGCCCGGCCCGACGATCAGCATAATGCAAACAGTAGCCACAGAAGAGCTTCAGCGCACTGGTCTAGCCAAACTCTTTCAGTCGGCCGAACTGCCTAGCGGTCGAACTCCCCAGCGTCCAGGCTCTGGGCCGAACTCCTTCAGCCGACCGAACTGCCTAGCGGCCGAACTTCCCAAGCAGTTGCCCCTCGGCCAAACTCCTTGCGGTTGCCCTCGCCGAACTTCGGACGATTGAGCTCCTACCGAACTCTCAACCGTCCAAGCCTCAACCGAAGTCCAACAGCCGACTGAACTCTCAAATGGCCGAGCTTCAGATTCTCAGCGGCCGAACTCTTCAGCGGACGAGCCTTAGCTGCATACCTCCGGCCAGACGCCTATGGGAGCCGAACTCCCTCCTATCTTCCTCTTCAGGAGTCCGAACTCCTTCGAAATGGGCACAGGACGAAGGCCTTCAACCCTTCATTCGGCAAGCTCTGCAGGCATCACCATCAGTCCACCGCACTGTCAGGCAGCGATGGCTGTCGCCATCAATCCGCCGCACACGGCACCATCCCATGAGACTGACTCCGTCGAACCTCGAGCGGCCCGCCAGCACGCGGCTGTAGTTGTCACCATCAAGCTCCATTATATAAAGGACCCTTCCGACACGCTAAGGCTAAGCTCTCTGATCTCTAAACTCTCCTCCTCATCTCTAAGCTCCGGAACTCACTCCGAGCACTCCATTCCTGTTGGCCGAAAACTGACTTGACCGTCGGAGGGTCCTGCCGGAGCCACCCCCACCAGCTCTAGATGGAACTTTGTTTTGCAGGTCTCCGACGGCGACCTCAGCGGCCTCGACCCCGACTACCTCCGACGACGATGAGTTTTTACACCCACAGATTGCCGCTAGAAGGAGGGCCTGAACCTTCGAGGTTCCTTTGTTCTTGAAGGAGTGCTTGGTGACGATTTCCTTCTTCCCGCTCCGGATTCTCCCTCTTTCCCTTCGGGATTCCTTTCTCGAAAGAAAATGCCCCCCAGGAGAGCCTCGACCCGATGATCGGCGGCCTCCGCAACCCGATCCCGTTCGGGTCTGTCTGCTCCCGCTCCAGCCCCGACGACCCAAGCTCACTCTGTAGCCGCAGTGGATGCGGAGCAGTTCAGCCTGCTCGCCCAGCAGGTCCGTGATCTTACAGAGGCAGTGCAGACGATGCAGGCCACGCATCCGTGGGCCCCGGTATTAGCTCGACCGACGTGGGATTCCCCAGAGTCTCGGGGTCCGGCCCAGGGGCGACCGGCATGGACTACCCGACCTTCAGTCGTCAGAAGGGGAAAGCAACTGGGGGAGAGCCCTCGCTCGGATCGCGGCTCGACCCAGGGAGAAGCTTCGCACCCATTCTGCAAGAAGACTTTGGAGATCAAGGATCGTGAGGATCTCCTGGATCAAAGGCTCTTAGAAATGAGCCGACGCATAGAAGAACTTCGTCATACTTCCTCCTCCCGTGGTAATGATATTTGCGCTGACCCTCCTTTCTCACAGAGAATTATGCAGAAGCAGGTCCCGCCGAACTTCAAACTCTCGTACTTCGAGAGCTATGATGGAACCACCGATCTGATCGACCACTTGGAAGCCTTCAGGACGATAATGTTGCTCCATGGTGCGCCAAATGCCATCTTGTGCCGGGCTTTCTCCTCCACTCTCAAGGGGGCAGCCAGGAATTGGTACTCGACGCTTAAGCCGAGCACCATCCAATCATTTGACCAAATGAGTTAGCAGTTCGCGGCCTATTTCGTCAGTAGCAGGCGGCCGCGCTGAGGCTTGGATTCCTTGATGGCCATCAGGCAGAAGGAGGGAGAACCCATCCGGGCTTATATCACCCGGTTTAACGCAGCTGCACTGAAAGTCCGAAACTTGGACCAATCAGTCTCAATGGCCGCCCTCAAAGGCGGCCTTCAGAAGAACGACCTGCTGTTCTCCCTGAAAAAGAAATACCCCAGGGATTTCGCTGACATGCTAGCTCGGGCCAAAAGTTACGCCCGGGCAGAGGAGGCTTTCGAAGCCAAGGACGATGAAGCTCACGACAAGCGATGAATCAGCAGGCCAGGAAGGCCCGCCGAAGAAAGGAAGCAGACCAAGGCACGGCCGCGCTCCCAAACTCCCCCTAGTCACGGGCGAGCCCGAACTCCCCCTTGGGCTCAGAGGCAGGGAACCCCCGATGGAAGGATGCACCGAGGTTCCCCTCCGCACCGAAGTTCCCCTCCGCACCAAAGTTTCCCTCTGCGCCGAAGTCCTCCCCGACGACGATTTCACAGCTACGCCCCCCTCAACGCCCCGAAGGCCCAAGTGCTGATGGAGATCAAGGAACGACTTCCGAGGCCGGAGAGAATGCGTTCCCATCCCAGCAAACGCAACCCCAATAAGTTTTGCCTCTACCATCGCGACCACGGTCACGACACTGAGGAGTGCATCCATCTTCAGGACGAGATCGAGGAGCTCGTCAGGCGAGGCAGACTTGGTCGATTCCTACGAAGACGATCTGAAGAGCGAGAAGATCGGCTGAGGGCATTGCCGCCGAGTGGGGGAGATCAACAAGAGGATCGGCCGCCTCTCGGCGTCATCAACATTATCTCGGGGGGCTTCAGCAAGAAGAGGCCGACGGATCCGAGGGACCGGTAAAGAGGCGGAGGACTGTGGAGCCTGTGACATTCACCGAGGCCGACGGCCAGGGGATCCAGTTTCTGCATAACGACGTGATTGTAATCTCTTTGAACATCGCTGACTATGATGTGCGTCGTATTTTGATGGATAATGGAAGTTCGGCAGATATATTATTCTATGATGCCTTCTCAAAAATGTCCCTGCCTGATGACCGCTTAGGACCTGTGAATTCTCCCCTGGTAGGATTTGCTGGCGGCGCCATTCCGGTCGAAGGTGTAATGACTCTGGCTGTGACGGCGGGCCGACACCCAAAATTGGCCAAGCCGCAGGTCGACTTCTTAGTCGTGAGAACCCCATCCGCCTATAATGCGATCCTCGGGCGACCCAGCCTAAATACGCTCCGGGCGGTAGTGTCAATCTACTACCTGAAGATGAAATTTCTGATGAGTCACTGGGTCGGTGAGGTCAGAGGAGACAAAGCTCTGGCGAAGTATTGCTACTCGGCCACCCTGCGCAGGGAGAACCAGCCCGACCCTTACCTTGTTGACGGGCTGAACGTCCGCGACGACCTCACCGAGGAGCGGGGTGAGCCTGCGGAAGACCTCGTCTCCGTACCCTTGCATGACGAAAACCCGAGGCACGTGGTGCAGATCGGCTCCAGCTTAGCGGCCGAGGTTAGGGAGCAGCTCATCGCTTTCCTCAGAAGAAATGCAGACGTCTTCGCATTGACCCCAGCGGATGTACCGGGGATCGACGCTGGGGTCATGGAACATCGACTGGCCGTCGATCCGAGGCACCGGCCCATCAGAGAAAAGCTGCGCCACCACACCCCGGAGAGACAGAAGGCGATCGTCGAAGAAGTGGACAAGCTCCTCAAAGCCGGACTCATCCGGGAGGTCAACTATCCGACGTGGGTCTCGAACGTGGTTCTCGTCAAGAAGACGAACAACAAGTGGAGGATGTGCATCGACTTCAAGAAGCTGAACAAGGCCTGTCCGAAGGACAGCTACCCCCTCCCCAGGATCGACCAGCTGGTGGATGCAACCTCGGGCCACGAGCTCCTCACCTTCATGGACGCCTTTTCTGGTTACAACCAGATACGCATGGCGCCCGAGGATGAAGAAAAGACCACCTTCATTACTGACCGAGGTCTCTACTGTTACAGGGTCATGCCTTTCGGACTCAAGAATGCAGGAGCGACGTACCAGCGCTTGGTCAATAAGGTCTTCAAGGGATAGATCGACCGCAACATGGAGGTGTACGTGGACGACATGCTCATCAAAAGCCGAGCTTCAACAGATCACCTGGCCGACCTTAAAGAGACCTTCGGTACGCTCAGGAGGCACAAGATGAAGCTGAACTCGATCAAATGCGCCTTCGACGTGACCTTCGGAAAATTCCTCAGATTCATGGTGTCAAGATGCGGAATCGAGGCAAATCCCGAGAAAATCCGAGCTATTCGAGAAATGACTGCTCCGAAGATAATCAAAGAAGTTCAACGCCTGGCTGGAAAGGTGGCGTCCTTAAGTCGCTTTGTCTCAAGGTCGGTCGAGCGGTGCATGCCCTTCTTCCAAGTTCTCAGGCGATCGAAGGACTTCTGCTGGACGGTGGAGTGCGAACAAGCATTTGAAGAGCTCAAAAGCTACCTCGGCTCGCTCTCGCTGCTGGCAAATCCCGAACCCGAGGAGGAATTATTTCTGTACCTTGCTGTCTCCCCGGAGCCCTGGCGGCGGTGTTGGTCAGGAAAGAAGCAAAGGCACAACGACCGATCTACTACGTGAGTCGAGCTCTGAGGGACGCAGAGACCAAGTACTCCAGGTTAGAAAAATTAACCTACTATCTTCTAATTGCTGTCAGGAGGCTCCGACCTTACTTTCAGGAGCACACCATAATGGTCCTCACAGACCAATCGATAAGAGCGGTCCTCCACCGAGCGGATGCTTCCGAAAGAATCGCAAAATGGACGATTGAGCTCACAGAGTTCGACATCAACTACCGGCCCAGGCCATCGATCAAAGCCCAAATACTGATGGATTTTGTGCTAGAATGCACCATTCCGGTCGAAGCCGAGCTTGGATCGAGCGACACTGACATCGGAGCAGGACCGAGCTACGACGAAGTCGAGCTTTGGCGGCCGAGCCTCCCCGAAGAAAGGGCCGACCTTCCTGAAAGCTTCTGGGTTCTGCACGTGGATGGCTCATCCAACTCCACCGGAGCTGGTGCGGGGCTGGTCTTGGTCAGCCCCGAGGGGATCGTCGTCGAGTACGCACTACGCTTTGAGTTTGTCATGACCAATAATGAAGCCGAATATGAAGCGCTGATCGCCGGATTGCGGATAGCAAGGGAACTGAAAGTAGATCAGCTTCAGGTCTATAGCGATTTCCAGCTGGTGGTCGGTCAGGTTGGCGGTGGCTACGAGGCACGGGAGGAAAGCATGGCGAGGTACCTCGGGAAAGTGAGGAATTTGATTCCGGCCTTCGACAGCTTCGGCATTCGGCACGTCCCGAGGACGAAAAATGCAAGAGCCGACCTTCTCTCCAAGTTGGCCACTTTCGCCCCGGCCGAACTGCCCAAAGAAGTATTTTTGGAAACTCTGAAGTGCCCGACCACGAAAGAGTCTCAGGCCATCCTACGGACGGACTTCGAGCCCAGCTGGATCGATCCGTTGGTCGCCTACCTTAAAGAAGGGGTCCTTCCTCACGACCGAAAAGAAGCTCGGAAAACTCAGGAATCAGGCCTCCCGCTACGTCTTATACGAGGGCAGGTTATATAAAAGGTCGTACTCCCTTCCATTGCTGAGATGTCTCCGACCTTCAGAGGCCGACTTCGCACTACGGGACGTGCACGAAGGACTCTGCGGAAGTCACGCAGGGGCCAGGTCCCTGTCGCAAAAACTACTTCGGCAGGGGTACTACTGGCCGACCCTGTTTCACGACTCCGTGGAATATGTGAAGAGGTGCGATCGCTGCCAGAAGAACGCCAGCGTGCAAAGGCGGCCAGCATCCGAACTTACTCCGCTCAGTGCGCCATGGCCCTTCGCGCAATGGGGAATGGACATACTCGGCCCCTTCCCAACAGCGTCCGGACAGCGAAAGTTTCTCCTGGTCGCGATCGACTACTTCACCAAGTGGGTCGAGGCGGAACCACTAGCGAAGATCACCGAGGCCAAGGTGCAGGACTTCGTATGGAAGTCGCTAATCTGCCGGTTCGGCCTGCCCCGAACCCTCATAACCGACAACGGGCGGCAGTTCACCGGAAGCACGGTTTGCCGAGTTCTGCGAAGGGCTAAACGTCTCCCACCACTTCACATCGGTGGCTCACCCGCAGGCCAATGGAGAAGCTGAAGTGACCAACCGGATCCTACTGCAAGGTATCAAAGCGAGGCTCGATGGGGCGAAGGAGGCCTGGGTGGACGAACTCTACCATGTCCTCTGGACGTACCAAACTACACAGAAGGTACCGACCGGTAAGACGCCCTTCGCCTTGGCCTTTGGTACCGAGGCGGTTATCCCAATTGAGCTCAAACTCCCGTCTGCACGAGTCGTGGGCTTCAACGAGCGGCACAATCCTCAGGACCTTAGAGTCAACCTCGACCTTCTAGAAGAAAAAAGGAAGGAAGCCCGCATCCGGATGGCTGCCTACCGGTGGAAGGTGGCTCAATATTACAACTCCAGAGTCAAAAGCAAGGCATTTAGAGTGGGAGACTTAATGCTTCGACGAGCAGCCATCTCTCAGTCTCAGAGCCAAGGGAAACTCATCCCAAATTGGGAAGGTCCGTATGAAGTGATAGAGATCATCCAACCCGGAACCTATCGCCTGAAGGAGCTCGGAGGAACAATGCTTCTCCGATCTTGGAACTCAGAAAATCTAAGAATGTATCACCAGTAGGCTTTCCTTAATAAAACTCCTTCGCTCGACGTTATTGTTTCAGTATCGCATGACGACAGGGAAGAAGCAAGCCCGCCATGAGGGCGCGAGGAATCGGCCTTAAGGATGAGCCCATTCGCCCCTAAGAGAGAAACGGAGAGCAGAAGTTCTTCCGTCGAAGCGGAATGAAGTTCGGCACAAGGGCGGAGGAAAGTTCTCCCACGGAATGAAGTTCGGTGGAAGGCCGAACTCCTCAGCTCAACATCCAAATGAAGTTCGGCACAAGCGAAGGCGGAGCGAAGTTCTCCCACGGAATGAAGTTCGGAGGAAGGCCAAACTCCTCAGCTCATCGAAATAAAGTTCGGCGGAAGCAAGGCCGAACTCTCCCTTTTGAGCTCATCAATGAAGCTCGGCGCAAGTGAAGCCGAACTCCACCTTAAAGCCCACCATCACAGTGAATTTCGGCGCAAGCGGTGGCGGAACGAAGTTCTCCCGCGCATGAAGTTCGGCATAAAGGAGGCCGAACTCCACAGCAGATCACCCAAGTGAAGTTCGGCCGCGCTCGAGACCGCCCCAGGGCGATCGAGGCCGAACTCCCCCTCAAGTACGTTGCTACAACGAATTCACGGGAGGTGCAATAAAGTTCGGGCAAGCAAAGCCGACCCCCTCTCTGCGAGCAGGGAAGTCCGAACAAAGAAGGCCCCGTTCACAAAGGTCGGGATGGGGGGAGAAGCACGGACGATGGTCCGAATGTGCCCCCACAGCCGGTTAGGAACAGGAGGAGAACCTCGTCCTAGCGTGAGCAAAGTCGAAGGCCCCGTTCACAAAGGACGGGATGGGGGGAGAAGCACGGACGACGGTCCGAATGTGCCCCCACAGCCGGTTAGGAACAGGAGGAGAACCTCGTCCTAGCGTGAGCAAAGTCGAAGGCCCCGTTCACAAAGGACGGGATGGGGGGAGAAGCACGGACGACGGTCCGAATGTGCCCCCACAGCCGGTTAGGAACAGGAGGAGAACCTCGTCCTAGCGTGAGCAAAGTCGAAGGCCCCGTTCACAAAGGACGGGATGGGGGGAGAAGCACGGACGACGGTCCGAATGTGCCCCCACAGCCCGTTAGGAACAGGAGGAGAACCTCGTCCTAACGCGAGCAAAGTCGAAGGCCTCGTTCACCTAAAACGAGATGGGGGGAGAGGCGAGGACGACGGTCCCCATGTGCCCCCACAGCCCGTTGGGAACAGGAGGAGAACCTCGTCCTAACGCGAGCAAGGTCGAAGGCCTCGTTCACCTAAAACGAGATGGGGGGAGAGGCGAGGACGATGGTCCCCATGTGCCCCCACAGCCCGTTGGGAACAGGAGGAGAACCTCGTCCTAACGTGAGCAAGGTCGAAGGCCTCGTTCACCTAAAACAAGATGGAAAACAGGAGGAGAACCCCGTCCTGACATGAGCAAGATCCGAGATCGAGCCTCAAAGTCTACGGCAAGCCTCGACTGCGGAAGATGAGACCTCCCCCGAGCTTCAGCTGCAACAAGCGCGGAGCCCGGAAGAGAATTTCGGCAGTCGCTTGTTTTGATACTCCCTTCCTTCGAACTTCGAACTCGGGAGTGGGGGGACTACTGTTGGGGATAAATCCCGCTCCTGCCGAAGCCCGGCCCGACGCTCAGCATAATGCAAACAGTAGCCACAGAAGAGCTTCAGCGCACTGGTCTAGCCGAACTCTTTCAGCCGGCCGAACTGCCTAGCGGCCGAACTCCCCAGCATCCAGGCTCCGGGCCGAACTCCTTCAGCCGGCCGAACTGCCTAGCGGCCGAACTCCCCAAGCAGTCGCCCCTCGGCCGAACTCCTCAGCGGTTGCCCTCGCCGAACTTCGGACGACTGAGCTCCTACCGAACTCTCAAGCGTCCAAGCCTCAGCCGAAGCCCAACAGCCGGCCGAACTCCCAAACGGCCGAGCTTCGGATTCTCAGCGGCCGAACTCTTCAGCGGACGAGCCTTAGCTGCATACCTCCAGCCAGACGCCTATGGGAGCCGAACTCCCTCCTATCTTCCTCTTCAGGAGCCCGAACTCCTCCGAAATGGGCACACGACGAAGGCCTTCAACCCTTCATTCGGCAAGCTCTGCAGCCATCACCATCAGTCCGCCGCAAGCTCTGCAGCCATCACCATCAGTCCGCCGCACTGTCAGGCGGCGATGGCTGTCGCCATCAATCCGCCGCATACGGTACCATCCCGTGAGACTGACTCCGTCGAACCTCGAGCGGCTCGCCAGCACGCGGCTGCAGTTGTCACCATCAAGCTCCACTATATAAAGGACCCTCCCGACACGCTAAGGCTAAGCTCTCTGATCTCTAAACTCTCCTCCTCATCTCTAAGCTCCGGAACTCACTCCGAGCACTCCATTCCTATTGGCCAAAAATTGACTTGACCGTCGGAGGGTCCTGCCGGAGCCACCCCCACCAGCTCCAGATGGGACTTTGTTTTGCAGGTCTCCGGCGGCGACCTCAGCGGCCTCGACCCCGGCTACCTCCGGCGACGACGAGTTTTTGCACCAACAAACGGTATTCGAAACTTCCGTTTTTGTTTTTGCGCTTTTTTTATTTTCCTGATGAAACGGATTTTGTTTTTGGGAATACCAATAAATTTAGTTTTAATAACCTTCGGACCACAAAGCATGCTGGTGGCCTATGCTGCTGTGATCGTCTTTTTTCATTTTTTTTCTATTTTTTTTTAATTTTTAATTTTTTAATTTATAAGTTTAGGTCTTAGCTCCGGGAGGAACATTCTGTGCCGGACAAGGGTTGTATCTTTAGTGCTAGAGATGATAATTTATTTTGTATTATCGAGAATCTGATCTGATCTAATTTGAATGGAGTGGATTTTACGCAACCTGCAATGAATCTAAATGCATATAGATAATGATAAGATTTGCGCTGATTCAGATCTTAATATATACTTATTTCTTTACAAATCCTCTCCATGAAGCAAATATATATATATATATATATATATATATATATATATATATATATATATATATATATACATATTAAAAAATTAATTTTTGTAATTTTATCCGACCCAGTCCATCCAACTCATCTTATTTAACTCATATCCATCCCGACCCATTCCGAAACTCTATCATATGGGATAGATATGGATGATGGTTCATCCGATCCTTGTGCGATTTGTTGTCATCTCTATTTAGCATGAAAAAATGAATTCATCTTTTTTGACATGAATCCGCCATTGAATCGATGCAATGATTGCTTTAAGATCTGTGCAAATGGATGGACGAGAGATCTGGATCGCTAGAAAGAAGATCAATCATTCTTTTGTGGAAGATAAAACTCGAACCCCACATGTACTGCAGCTTTTGGAAACATGCAGGAGAACAAATGCTATTCTCATTTCACTGTCAAATGTATTAATTCATAGGCAACTTCACTGCATATTGGTACCTCAATGCTGCACTTGCTAGAGTTATGTCGTAGAACTTCATTTCAAGGTTACAAGAGTCCAGCTTCAACGACTTCGAAAAAAAAAGGCCATTTATTGCCAGTTTCGATTTCTTAGAAGGAAAATAGGTTGCATCTAAACAATAAGTAATTTAAGTTTTTGGTCTTTAGAGCGTATGGTAGGCGATTTGTAGTTTAATTGGGTCTTGGTTATATCTTCATTCCCAAATGACATTGTCTACTTGGTAACTTTTCTTTTGGTGCAGGGAAAAGTAAGAACGCTACAAAAGTAGTTCTAATTGTTGCCATCTGTGTCGCTGCTGTACTGGTGGTCCTTTCCGCCATCTGTATGTACTTACGAAGAAGGAAAGTGTTTAGAAGAGAACTTCGTAAGTTTTTCTTGCTGCACTATTGTTTTAAGAAATCCAATTCGAGACAAATGGGTTGGATTTTTATGTAGTTGAGATTGCTTTGTCAGTGGTTGATGGAGATGAGGAAGAGTTCAGAAGTTCAGAATCATTATTATTTGATTTGGGTGCCCTCAGAGCCGCCACAAATAACTTCTCAGATGCAAATAAGCTTGGAGAAGGTGGGTTCGGACCAGTTTACAAGGTAAACTATCTAGATTGAGGTCTTGGAGGTCACTCATAAAATCGTAAACATCGTTATTTATTCGATGAATGGGAATCGCTTTCTTGTGTCTTTTAAATGTCATATAGGGGACTCTGCGGGATGGACGAGAAATAGCTGTGAAAAGGCTATCAGGAAGTTCAGGGCAAGGACTAGAAGAGCTAAGAAATGAGCTGGTTTTGGTTGCCAAGCTTCAACACAGAAACCTTGTGAAATTGTTCGGTTGTTGCATTGAGGAACAAGAGAGGTTACTTGTCTATGAGTACCTTCCAAATACGAGCCTTGACAAGTTTTTATTCGGTATGCTCCATTTTCTATATTCATAATTTTCATAATCATTGCCATAGTACTTCCTTGGTTTTAAGCAAATAGGAACGTCATCAGGTTTGTTACGTATGTAACCCTGTTGTGATGAGCCATTCACCGAACTAAGCCGTATATATATATATATATATATTTCTTCTAGCCTCTTACGACACTTGATACATGTTATTCCTCTTTTAAGGTTGCTTTATATATAGTCTTTGTTCAATCTAATTTAACTCTGCATTACCTTGAACATACTTTGGTACTCTGGATTTTCTGTTTCAGCTGTTATCTGGCTTTGCATGCTAAGATTCTTGCAATATGGATGGATGCGAACGCCATCATTTTGCATAGCCTGATTTCTTCTAGTGCGCCCATTTATTAAGATGACTCTATCAATGATGGCATCATCGTTGCATGCTACTGGGTTTTAATTGTCTTCCATGCTATTTTTGGGTAGAAAAATGATGTAACTGCTTTTTACTCTTCCGATTTAGTGGAGTCTAAGCCACCCTTGATTTAACTAGTTAGTGTTGCTAACATCTTGTTGACGGCATGGCCCAACCGTACTTGTTATTCATTATGATATCGGTTTAATTTATCAAGTTTACTTGGATGAAATAGACCCTGTTGGACGACAACAACTAGACTGGGGAAGCCGATACAAGATAATTGAAGGGATGGGCCGCGGGCTTCTCTATCTTCATGAGGATTCTCGATTAAGGATTATTCATCGGGATCTAAAAGCAGGTAATATCTTGCTGGATGGGGACATGAATCCAAAAATTTCGGACTTCGGTCTTGCAAAGCTTTTCGGCAGAGATGAGACCCATGGAAACACTAGTCGAATTGCTGGGACATAGTAAGTTCATATGTTTTTAATTTCCTTTTCTGAATAACCAGTGGAAAGATGTCCGGTCCACTATTGTTCCGAATCAACGTAAGTATGTCCTCTTGGAGGAAAATTCTAATATCTTCCAAATTTCTTTATGGTAGTGGGTATATGGCACCAGAATATGCCTTGCATGGGCACTTCTCCACCAAATCGGATGTTTTCAGTTATGGCGTACTGGTTTTGGAGATTGTGACTGGCCGGAGGAATAGCGGATTCCAGGGATCTGGGAATTCTTTAGACCTTCTTGGCTATGTAAGCATTCTTCAGACTTTCTTAGCTATCTGACTTGCCCCCCAAACCCCACCCCCACAAAAAGAAAAAGAAAGAGAAACAAAAAGAAAAGGATAAGAGAAAAACATAGGTTGATCTACTGCTCTCAGTATCCTCTTATGATGTTAGCATTTTGAAATCCTCTAAACCTATTCTTTAAATATATAGGTCTGGCAGCACTGGAATGAAGGAATCGCAACACAGGTGATCGATCGAAGTCTAGGCAATCAGTATCAAGCCCGCGTAGTACTTAGGTGCATTCACATCGGGCTACTCTGCGTCCAGGAAGAGCCGGCAGAGAGACCCAGTATGGCATCAGTCATTCTCATGCTCAGTAGTTACTCTGTCACTGCTCCACCTCCATCGCCACCTGCCTTCTTTTTAAGTAGTGGTACAGCCAATGAGTCAGAAGTGCTTGAGAGGGATGCGAGGACTAGTTCATCAGGAGGTGAGAGCCCCAGTGGTAGCACCACAAGAAAATCAAGGAGAAGGACGGGAAAATCAAAGCTAGTCTCATTGAATGATGTCTCAATCACTGACATGGAGCCGCGATAGATGCGTGAGATTGATAGATAGAAGTGCATCTTTGAACATTGGTTGATGTTAATATTTTTTGTGAACAATACGGATACCAATTTCTCTACCAACCGTGTTGTATGATAGATATGGTATGTTCTGGATATCATCCAGATAATGGCATGATATTAGAAGTCTGTGGGAACTTTATCGATGGCAGCTTGGAACCTGATCTTTTATCCATTGAGGAGTAATAAATGAGGAGCAGCATCTTCCAAACATTATACAGTTTGATGGGCGACCTAATGCCATCTGAACTATATTTGGATAAAGCCTCTTAGAGATGGCAATGGATAGAATTTGGATCTGGTATTATACTATCTATCTCCAAATTTAAACTTAATATCCTATATCTAAATCCTACCAGATCAGATAAGAAAAAAGATACCCATCTCCATACCCAATGGGTTCAGAGATACTCGTGGGTAACCCATTTTTCTATATCCATACCCATTCATACCCAAAAAAATAAATAATCAAAATAATTTTTAAATAAAGATGGAAGTGTATTATTTTTAAATAAAATAAGACTATAATATTTTTAAGATATAAAAATATTAATTTTTTTATTATATAATAAAAAATATAAAGTGAAAAAAAAGCTTAAGATATTAAAAGATAATGAGAATGAAGAAAAAAATATAAATATAATTTAATAATCGATGAAACTAATATAATTATTGTATTAACTATAAATTGAATATATATATATATATATATTCGGGTATGGGTTTGAGTTTGGGTTCGGGTATTATCTATATCCGTAGGTTTGGATCAGGGTCGAATTCGGATTTGGATAAAAAATAGCACTATCCATATCCTACCCATACCCGTACTATAGTTTTTGGATTTTTTCTAAATTCGAACCTAAACTCAGTCAAATCCTATTTTTTGGATTTAACTGGATTTGGATAGGATGTATAACCATCAGATCGGATCGATTTTGCCATTCATAATGCCCCTACTCTTTATGTTCGAAAAAATTGGGGCATATAAATATATGGGATCCAGCTAATACCGTATAGACCATATTTTTCTTATTTTAAAAAAATATATTTTATTTTATGTTGAAAAAATTAGATTTGCTAAAAATATTATTATTCAACCAATTTCAATAAATGCCATGAAAGGCAATTTATTAAATCTCAGTCTCTACCATCCGAAATATATTTGAAGAAGAATCCTCTAGACAAAAATCATGACTTAATCATCAATATTCTTAAAAAAAATAAAGATAAGCAACATGATTAATTAGATCCTGAAATGGCATTACATGCTTAATTTACAACATCAGCAAGGTGATATTCTCCTATATTTTTCATTTCTTCTGTTTATTAACTATATAAATTGATAAATATATAGATTGCTAAAAATATTATTATTCAATCAATTTCAGTAAATGCCATGAAAGGCAATTTATTAATTCAGTGCCACTTACTCTACTTGATTACATCTTTATTCTTGAATTGCTCAAATCCGGTCCTCATCCACTCCATTGGCTCCATTTCTTGCAATTTTTTTGAAAGTTAAAATGTCATGAGATTGAAAAAATAGATTTTTATTAAATGGATGGATGATATCCCTATCACCTCACGATCCTAATTTATGGAGAAAAAATTAATTTAGAATCTCTTATATTGATAACCAAAGAAATTAGCCTCGGAGATTAAATAAAATTATATAAAATTATAGATAAAGTTTAATATTTAGATATGGACTGGATAGTTATCTATCCACATCCTTATCTATTTTTTCTTGACGGATATTGATATGAATGTGGATATTAGTCGAGCACTTAAATTTCTATCGATAAATTTGAATATAAAAATAAATGTAGAAGAATATTATTCATGCTACTTTCACAAAAGCTCATCGATCACATTTAAAAAGAGCCGGAGATAGTAGGACTTTTAGATAGGAAGCAAATACAAAGAATATTATCCTTGACAAATCTTCTGAAGGAATGGTTGAGATTGGCCGGAGAAGACAAAACATCGGAGATAAGAAAACTACTTCAAATCTCTTCAGAGGCTAAAGCAATCGGAAGTAAAGTGTAGTAGGAAAAAAAATCAGAGCTTTTCCGAGACAAAATGTAGAGGTACAGGCATTGGACGGGTTTCTATTTTCCGTTGTTTAGAGCTGTATCAACTCTAGAGGTTTTGCCAATATTAGGTAGTCTAGTGTTTTGTCTGGGAGGATCGTAACCGATGAAATTCTTGGTGAGATCGTACTTCAAAAAGTTTGTAGTTCTGCCGTCGACTGCCTTCGATGATATTAGTTAGAATCCTTTTCTAACTTATGTCAAGATTTTTGAGTCAGGTCCACAAATATTTATTCTATGAATAAAAGGATGATCCCATCCTCCCACCTTCTCATTAAAAAAAAAAAAAAAAAAAAGAGTTGGAGATGGACTCTCGCTTTTAAGGGGCGGCTCTCGGTGGTCTATAATTGGCTGGGGCTCGCACCAAATAGTGGTGGGGCTTAGCCATGAGTCATCATCCATGCCTAACCTATAATGATTCATCTCTTATGAGGTCATCCCTCTGGACTCCATGGGGTACACGGTGCTCAGGCCTCACCATCAAGTCATAATCAGATGGAGATGCGCACGACCTTCCCTTTTCTGGGTCGTCCAGGCCGTGGAAGTCATTGATCAAAATGAAGTCAAGGGGACAAGCATGCAAGGAAATTCCCAAAGGAGTTCCCACGAGGCATGCTCTTTACAAGTCGTGCATGACTTGGCTCCCATAAAATATAACCGACTTAAAGATAAGCTAGCATTGAGCATGTACGCATAATGCAAATAGGAAAAATAATGCATAGATACGTTCTTACAACTTCTTTAATTTATTTAAAAATATACTCTCACTTTTAGTTGCTATGTATTTATTCATAAAAAAAAAAAAAAAGGAAAGATATTTTGAAATAAACATTATATTCTTACCAAAATATTAAGTACAAATGGGAAATCTGCTTTATCCTATAATAAACAAGCATCACACGGTCCTTGTAAAACATCACTCTCCAGCAACTCAATACCAGCAGCTGCTTGGTATCAATTGCGTTCACATTATCAAAAGAAGTACATGTTATTAGCATGTTGAAGCATCAACGATGATTTTTCTTCCCATATTTGATTTAGACCTGTTTTTATATCATCAATAGCCGCCTATGTTCCTGACTGGTGGATATCACCGTACCAAGTACGATGAGAGCCCGCCTTTCTTCTCCGATGGTTCTGCCTGACCTTTCGTTTCCCACCAGAGACTTTACATAATCACAAAGCATGCGATAAACTGCCACGTGGTTTTCCCGTGAAAACAACCAGCGCAAGTTAAATATATTGCAGCCAATAAAACTGAGAGTAAATGTATTTATGGATGGTGTTCCAACCGTCCTAGATTGCAGTTGTTTGCCAATGGGGGATTTAAACATGGGAATCTTGAAGCACAAAGCCACGAAAAATATAGTCATATCTTGGCATCATTACCGGCCTCCTATATCATCTCCGTTCATCCCACGTCTCATATATACCAGAAACATATTCTTTCAAGAACCATGGATGAATCACCAATTGGAATTACTTTAAATCAGATATGGCCAAGGCTCTCGCTCCACTAATTTGAATTGCTTTAAGTCAGATACTTGAGAAACTCCTTGAAAGGTTGTAGATACCTTAAATCTAAATATAACTAGGGTAGATTTATTATGTTGCTTGATTCATGATTTATACTTGTTTTGGTGTCAAAAGACTGGGGATTTCTTTTCATTTTTCCTTTGTTTCTTTTTTCATTTCATAAAACAGGTAGATCTATCACTTAGGGTATGTTTGGTTGCAGGTAAATGGACTCTAGATTGGGAATGAGAATGAGTGAGCCATTTGGTTGGGAGAGGCTCATTTCCATTCCAATTTTTAGGGAGAATGAAAATATGTCCCAATTTTGATTCTAACTTCGATTCCAAGCATAAATCAAATATGTCGAAATATATGATCTTTCCAATTCCTATTTGAATCTATTCCGATCATGATTCCGGTTCCTGTCATGAACCAAAAGGCACTATTAATGTAAAGACCACATGGATGATGAATCTCATAAATCATACTTCGTTAATTATTTATTTGATTGAAACCGATATCCCAATATGATAAATTTATTGAACATGAACATGATTTATTGTCTTAGTATAATCCATCATTTACGGTCAACACAGGCCACCATTAAACACCCCCAGCATAAGACAACAAGGCTATTATCTAAAAATTATCCCTTCCCCCTCTTTGAGATTCCATAATGGAGTTATGAAATGGATGGAGAAAAAATTTAAAAAACAAAGGGATAAGAGCAGCATGGGACTCGTTAGTTGTCATGATAGAATGGAGCATATGAAAGGAGTAAAATAATAAAATATTTTATTTAGAAGTCATATCATCGGGTGTCATCCTGGAGTAAGCAATATTTTTTTTATAAAATAGAGAAAGCACAAGAAGTATATGATAGAGTTGATCGAATAATTGGTTTTCGACCCTGCTGGTCTTCACCTAATTGTAGAAGAGGGGAGTTGATACTCTCTCTCGCCTCTTGCTTCTTCCTGTTCATCCATTTGGGATGGGGCAGGCAGCCCACATACATGAAGAGAAGAAGAGGGGGGTTTCTTGTCTGTCGATCGAAGAAGGCAACAAGTGGAAGCAACCGATGCTTTGGTCATTCAGTTGTCATGCTGGCAAAAGTGGGGGTTTCGGTCGATTTTATCTATTATTGGATTTGAACCAATGACTCTCGCCGTATGAAAGCGATACTCTAACCCTGAGGGTTGAGACAAAAGTTAGATACTCGGAGATAATTAGATTTTAAGAGAAAAGAGAAGAAAAAACTGATGAAGGGACAAATGAACAACATATATTTTCTCATTGGTAAAAAGTATCGATAATAATGATTAATGGCTAACTCTAACTAAAAAAAAGTTTAAGTGTAATAATTCTTTTTTTTTTGTACCAAGCAATCTTACTTCTTCTCTTTTTCTATTTTTTTATATTATATTTTTTTTTCTTTCAATAAAATATTTTGAGTGGTTCAGCCTTCCTTTTCAAATTTAAAAAAAAAAAAAAATCTTCCATTTAGAAGTCTTTTAAGTTTTTACGGTTTCTCCGCCGCGCCGGTCCCCGCTTTCCTCTTGATTCGCCCTTCCCACAAATTTCCCTCGTCTTGGCGTGACGTGGATTCATTGCAGCCCCACGTCTAACGGATACCGAGTTATTTATCAATTTGGAATTTGTATATAAATGGAATATGTTCCGTCACCATCATTTTTTTTTTTTTTTTTTTACTTCACTTCCAAAGTTTCGACTTGATTCCAGGCCTGTTGAGTCGTCAAAATACACGCGTGAGGAAAGACAAACCCAAAGACAGAGTTAGTCAAGTCAAGCAATGAATTTTTCATTTAAGGAAAAGATTGGATGCAGGGATCTAATCAACTCTCATGCCCGTTTGGGTATGCTAAGCTAGATTGGTTAATGTGGGCCGGGCTTGATTGGTTTGCTCTGATTCTCACCGATCCAGTAGGATAGATCCGCTTGTTCATAAACGGCACTTTGTTCAGGAAAAAATACACCTTAATTATCCCTATAGAAGGAGAATTATTTCTAACAAATAAAAAATATAAGATATAGCAAATTACCAATTTTTGCCACCAACTGTTTGGTTAGACTTAATGAACATTACAAATGTGTTGACCTGCATGATGATGTATCTTTTAGGCTCTTCAATCATGTTTATCGATCTGCCAATATGATTTTAACTCGTTTGCTCTAATTTTGATTCAGGAAATATTGGAAACACAATCAAAATAGTTGTTGTTACAGTGATAAATGTAGTTGTGGTGGTGTTGCTACCGTCTGCCAGTTGCATGTGCTTACGACGACGGAAACTAGAAAGAAAATTAATATATATGTGTTTTGAAGAATTATTATATTTGCTTAAAACTCAATAAACTCAGGGCAAGGACTAGAACAGCTAAATAGTGAGGTTGGCCTGGTTGCTAGGGTCCAGCGCAGAGACCTTGCAAAGTTGTTGGGTTATTGCTTAGAAGAGCAAGAGAAGCTTCTTGCATATGAGTATCTTCCAACGGAAGTCTTGACAAATTTTTATGCGCAATCCTTATACTAAATTTCCCTTTTGGAGCAAACCCACGCTTTTTTTGATGATGATAATGGAGGCTAAGGAATAGCCACCAGTCCTTTTTTAAGAGTTAGCGCAACACCTTTTGCTGATTTTTTTTTTTTTTTTTTTTTTTTTTTTGAAAAGTGACTATTGTAAATATCAACCAGTGGGTTTGTATTTATCACTAGCCCTGCATGTTATTTGAAAATTTTGTTAGCTTTTGAGGATGCTGATATTGTTCTTCTTGCTCTAAATTCAATAGCGTATATTTTTGAACGCTTTAGGATAGTCCGTAATTTTCATTTATTTCATCCATCAGGCATGACATCTGACTAAGAAAATTTATTTCATAATGTAATAATAATTTATCCTAAATGTTACTATATTATCTCTGTAACCAATAGTTCTTAATTAGTAATACTCGTGGAGATATCCTTTCCTTTTTTTAATAAATTGCTCTGCATTCAAATAGCTTTTACCATTTTTGTTGATACACAAATGTTTATAGTATATCTGAATATGCTGCAAAATTTTCTTATGGATTGATGTAGCCTCATTGATCCTTCCATTGGCCAACTTATACTTTGTTTCAACAGATTTCATCAGACCAGAGCGACTAGAATGGGAGTTCGGTCGAGGATCGTCAAAAGAATTGGTCGAGGGCTTCCCTATCTTCATGAAGATTCACGACTAAGGATCATTCATCGAGATCTAAAAGCAAGTAATATTTTGCTAAATATAGATATGAATCCTAAAATTTCAGACTTCCATCTTGCGTAGTTTTATTGACATGGATGAAACACATGAAAGCACTCGCTAAATTGCTGGTGCCCTAAATCATTTTTCTTTCTTCTAATGCAAAGAAACATCATGAAATCATAAGAATAAAAATTTTACCCAGTACCCTTTTTTTAAATTTAAACCATGAGTGTCCAACAATGGAGCTCATATACTGTAATTCCTTTATGGCAGTGGCTATATGGCGCCGAGGGTGGGTGCAATATGTTTGATACTATTTTTTTAATAAAAATATAAAATTTGATGTAGAAAATATATTTAATTATCTTATTTTTATTTTTTAAAATATTTTTATTATTTCTTTAAAAAGTAGAAATAAAAAATTTATTTATTTTTTTAATTTTTAAATAAGTTTTTGTCCCACTCATTCCAATGCTTTTTTTCCATCCAATCTTGCACTCAATTTTATCATCCCTACCCAACCATGCAGCCTCTCTAAATCCCACCGACGCCTCTCCACTCAACACCAAGCTTTCCCACATTTTCAGAGCCATGTCACCGGCCTCATCTCCACTCCCTCGACTACCTTTTTTATTTACATCAATCTCTTTCTTCTTTCCAACCACATCCTTCCTCCCTCTTCCTTGTTATTAGTCATATCATCAATTTTTATTATTAAAAAAATATATATTTTTTATTTTAAAAAAAATTTTAAAAATATATATATATATATATATATATTTTTAATTTTTTAAAAAAATAGTGACAACCGGTGCTAAAGATAGATAGGGTTTCAAGAAGATGGATGAGGCTCTGGATCCAATTTGCTAAAGAGCAAAAGAACCATTGTACCAGTTTACCATCTAATTATTACTTGAATCACATCAAATCCAATAGCCATGCCTAATCACACAGTGGATAACATGCGAAATTACCTTCGGTATTTCACCAATTCCCGATTGCATGTTATTCATAGGGCATATGCTCCAACATTTATCTTGGTCCATGCAACAATTTCTCCACTTTATCCCTCCCTTCCACACCCAACAGTGTTCAAGATCTCTGGGGGACA
Source organism: Cocos nucifera (assembly GCA_006176705.1). Classification (NCBI taxonomy): domain Eukaryota; kingdom Viridiplantae; phylum Streptophyta; class Magnoliopsida; order Arecales; family Arecaceae; genus Cocos; species Cocos nucifera. The sequence continues at coordinate 871,931 of QRFJ01000731.1, read as the reverse complement.
TGGAGGGATGAATTACCAAGCACATCCCTAAAAAAGCCTAGGATTGTCTGGTCTCAACCCTAGTATGGTGTTTGTGGAAGGAAAGAAACAATAGGATTTTCAGATTTGAAGCTAACTGACCGAATAAAACAATGGAGATCACTTTATAAAACTCGAGTGAGTGGTTCGGTCATCCAGACCTTAAGTTTTTCCATCAGTTATTCCAACTGCTGAATAGCCTTAGTACTTAATCATATATTGTATTAGATTTTATCTTGAATTTCTTTATACAGCCAATATCTGTTGTAACTCAGAGGACACAGTTAGTCTAATTAATATAACAGATGGTTAATCCTCCCAGTTCATCCAAAAAAAAAAAAAAAAAAAACAATATCTCCAGTTTACCGGTCTGGCAATAGGCTTCGGCCAACGCGTTTCCCCGAAGGTGGACAGGTCTTCTCTTCCAGCCGTGCCCTGGAGGCACGCGGCATGACTACTGTTCAAGGCTAGAAGTGTGGGAACTGTTCTGAAAATTGGACGGCCATTCCTCATCTCTCTATGTGACTCTGGGTTGCTTGGCCCCAAAAAAATAAAAAAAAATCTCTTATGAAACCATGCCTTGCTCCGGCGGTCCCAAGTTGTCATCACTACTCTTCCTCCTTTCACTTCTCCTCATACTCCATAGTTCCCCAGCCAATTCTGACTACCTATTGAATTACCAATGGAATAACTGCCCGACGACAGACGCAAACTACACCACCAACAGCACCTTCCAAGCCAACCTCAACCTCCTCCTCTCCTCCCTCTGCTCCGCCGCCTTCCCCACCGGCTTCGCCAACGATACCAAGGGCCAACCGCCGGACCAAGTCTATGGCCTTGCCCTATGCCGAGGCGACACGTCCCCTGCCGAGTGCCGCAGCTGCCTCAATACCTCCACCCAAGAAATCATCAAACGGTGCCCAAATGGCATGAGCTCGGCCATTTGGTACGAAGGGTGCCTCCTCCGCTACTCCGACCAAAGCTTCTTCTCCACCGCGGATACTTCTTTTCATTACCAGCTGGTTGGTGGCCTCGCTTCTGATCCGCAACGGTTCAAGAAGTTATTAGGTCAGATGATGGATAATCTTACCACAACAGCGGCGAATGTCTCGACGGAGATGTTTGCTACCGGCGTGGCAGAGTTTACGAATTCGAGCACGCTGTACGGACTGGTGCAGTGCACCAGGGACCTACCGCATGACGAGTGCTACCGGTGCCTTAAAGACTTTGTGGGAATCATTCCCGAGTGTTGTAATGGGAGGTCAGGAGCCAGGGTGTATGGATTCAGTTGTTATCTTCGGTATGAGACGTTTCCTTTCTTTAACCCTTCCAGGGCTATAGCCTGGCCACCGCCGACAGATGCTCCTGTTTCGCCGTCGCCGGAGTCGGAGGCAAAGGGTAGTCCAACAACAAATGCAGCGAGTGGAGGTAAGTTGAGGGGGGGAAGGTTCTGTATATTTTGCCTTGAAACAGTTTCTTATGGATTTTTATATTTCCGTAAAGAGGAGAAGGTGCAGGTTTAAAAAAATGATGAATGTTTAAAAAAATAAAAAAGTTTAAAAGAAACATTCTGGCGAAAATTACACAGGAGATTGGCCGGAGACCTAATTTTTCCCCCTGTTCTCTTAAATATCCATGGTCTTTCTCTCCGGTTTCTTCCCCGCACCGGTCTCCGCTTTCCTCTCGACCTCCTACAATTCGCCTTTTCCCACAAATTTCCCTCGTCTTGGCATGACGTGGATTCTTTGAAGCCCCATGTCTAACGGGATAATGGGTTGTTTATCAATTTGGAAGTTGTCCATAAACGGAATATGTTACATCACAATATCCTTCTTTTCTTTGTTCCTCTCAAAGCCTCCACTACCAAAGTTTTGGCTTGATTCCAAGCCTGCTAAGCTGTCAAAATGACACAAATCTGAAGACGGAGTAGGAGCAGGGATCCAATCAACTTTCAGTCCTGTTTGGGTATGCCTAACTAGATGAACCAGCAGGAGCAGGATGGATCCAGTTGTCTCCAGACGGTGCCATGTTAAGGAAAAAAAAAAAAAAAAACCTTAATTATCCCTATAGACAGAGAATTATTTTAAAAAAAAATTATATATATATATATATATATACTGGGTGGCCCCAAACGTCTCATATTCCTTTAAAAAAAAAAAGGAAAAAAAAAAAAGATATAACAAATTATCCATTTTTGCCAAAAACTGTTAGGTTAGACTAATTGAACATTACAAATGTGTGTTGATATGCTTGATGATTTATCTTATAGGCTCTTCATTTATTTATTTATTTTTGGATCTCAAAACATGATTTTAACTGGTTTGCTCTTATCTGAGTTCAGGAAATGCTGGTAATACAATCAAAATAGTTGTTGTTACTGCGATAACTATAGTTGTAGTGGTGTTGCTGGTCGTCTGCATTTATTTACAACGAAAGAAACTAGGAAGAAAACCACCATGTATGTGTTTTAAAGAATTATTAGATTTACTTAACACCTGCAACGCGTCAATTGAATGTAGAGTTTGACGGTATGTATCTTAATTGAGAGCAGATGATAAAGCTGGAAGGGAGACTAAAAGTGCAGAGACTCTAGTTTTTGATTTCGAAAACCTAAGAACTGTGACAAATAACTTCTCTGATGCAAACAAACTTGGACAAGGAGGATTTGGATCAGTTTATAAGGTAACCCCTAATTCTTAAAGACTGACATTTTTTTCTTGAGAACTATACAAATATCAAAATTCAACTTGACCCAAATATCAAATTCTTAATTGTGCTGTTGAAATGCAATAAAGGGAATACTATCAGATGAACAAGAGGTAGCTGTGAAGAGGCTCTCAAGAAGCTCAAGGCAAGGACTAAAAGAGCTAAGAAATGAGGTTGATATGGTTGCAAAGCTCCAGCACAGGAACCTTGTAAGGTTGTTGGGTTATTGCTTAGAAGAGCAAGAGAAGCTTCTCGTATATGAGTATCTTCCAAACGGAAGTCTTGACAAATTTTTATTCGGTATGCTCCATTATATAAGTGCATCCTTTTATCAATTTTTCTTTTGGAGCAAACCCCATCACAAGAATTACCATAACATCTTTTTGTTCAAGAAGTGTTTTAAGAAGGGGAGCAAAAAAAAAGAATGACTATCGTAAATGTCAACCAGTGGGTTTATATTTGTCACTAGCCCTGTATGCTACCTTATAGATGCATGTTATTTAAAAATTTTGCCAGCTCTTCAGGATATCGATATTGTTCTATTGCATTCAATTCAGTGGTTCCTATTCTCGAACGCTTCAGAGTAGTCTGTAATTAATCTATCAGGCATGGGATCTGACTACGACAAAGTGTTTCTTAATCTAATAATGATTTATATTGAATGTTACTATTATCTCCGTAGCCTTATTTTCTAGTAGTTCTTTGTAATACTCGTGTAGATATCCCTTCTTTCTTAATGAAGAGCTCTGCATTCAAAATGCTTTTACCATTTTCGGTGATACATAAATGCTTATAGCACCTCTGGATATGCTGCAAAATCTCCTCATAGATGGTGTAGCCTCATGGGTCCTTCCATTGGGCAACTTGGCCAACTTGTATTTTGTTTCAACAGATCCCATCAGACGAGAGCAACTAGAATGGGGAGTTCGGTGCAGGATCATTAAAAGAATTGGTCGAGGGCTTCTCTACCTTCATGAAGATTCACGACTAAGAATCGTTCATCGAGATCTAAAAGCAAGTAACATCTTGCTAGATGGAGATATGAACCCTAAAATTTCAGACTTTGGTCTTGCAAAGCTTTTTGGCATGGATGAGACCCATGAAAGCACTCGCCAAATTGCTGGTACATTGTAAGTACAAGCCTATATATTTTTCCTTTGTTCTGATGCAGAGATGGGAAACACATCATGAAATCATAAGTTAAAAATTTTATCCTGGACATAAGTGTCCAACAATGGAGCTCACTTATTGTAATTGCTTCGTGGCAGTGGCTATATGGCACCAGAATATGTCAGGCACGGGCACTTTTCTACCAAGTCGGATGTATTTAGTTACGGTGTATTAGTTTTAGAGATAGCGACCGGTCAAAGGAATAGTGGTTTTGAAGGATCAGGGCATGCAATAGATCTTCCAAGCTACGTAAGCATTCGTCCTCCTAAAGCTTGACTATGAACAATGAACAATCTAGTATACATTATATTTAGAGGAATCCTCTAATTTCGTTGGCAACACAAGCTGTGTTATATAACTCCTTTAAACCAATTCTCGGCAGGTGTGGGAACAATGGAATCAAGGATTGGCATCACAGGTGATCGACCAAAGTCTAGTTGATCGGTGCGAATTGCAAGAAGTATTAAGATGCATTCACATTGGGCTTCTATGCGTTCAAGCAGACCCAGCGAAGAGACCCGGTATGGCAGCAGTCGTTCTCATGCTCGATGGTAGCTCTGTTCCTCTTCCAAGCCCTTCGGTGCCTGCTTTCTATGTTCGAAGTGGCACCATCAGCAAATCAGATGCGCTCAAAGAGGTCACAAACGAATGTAGCCTCGATGAGGTGGATGGTGAGAGATGAACTAACTTTGCATCATAAAGGGTTCAAATATTTCTCATTAAGTGTATTATTGAAATGATATACAAAAATTAGCGTAGCACAAATCTGGAAATAGACCAAAACGATAAAGAACTTGTTATCTACTTCTATCTCTGTTTTTTTTTTTTTTTTTTTTTTTTTTGAATTAAAACTAAAGTGTGAACTACTACTTTCATTAAACAGATATTTTTTTTGGTGGAACTCTCGTTAAACAGATATGTCATTCGAATTTGTTAAAGTGGAATGGGGAGGGAATAGAGGTTCCTTGCGGTATACAGGGCCTGAGGCTCTGTTTCTGGCGGTTCCCTTTTTTTTTTTTTTAAATTTGTTTGCAGGGTACTTGTTTTGTTTGTATTGCAGGTCTAGTGCTTGTCTCTACCATCCTTTTGTTCTCATTTCAGTATTTTAATCAAATGCGGGGGGGATTTTCCATCATTTACTCAAAAAAAAAAAAAAAAAAAATCTCTTCTTTGTTTTGTTCTTGGGTAAGACATTCATGTTCATTGGCTGATTTTGTAACATGTAATTGGCTAAGCTCTATAGGAGATATTCCTTTTTCTTTTTTGATCAATGAATTCATCCAGTTTTCCTTTGTTACAAATGGCTTTTTGTTTCTTTCATGGATGTTTAACTGTATGCATTCAATTTAAACGGCGGCTGCATGTGCTCTAGTCAAGTCCGGATTTTCCTTTTATTGGATACAACGGATAGATTATACCTGTCTAACATCAATACATCAAATAAAGTCAGAAAGTACACCATGCTGGATCCTTGGCTGTGTGTTTAAGTCCGGATTACCGGCACAACAGGGAATCTGCATGGCCTTGGGAAGCACAACGGAGAAACACGTGAACAGGAAGTGCCTTCAATATATTAGTAGGTTCATTGGAGCTATACTGAGAAACTAAGTTACTTGCACAGCTCATCCGAAGATCTTTCACATATTCTAAAATAGCTTATGGTTAAATCTTTCGAGAAAATTTAGATCCAATTTTTTGGCAAATAACTTCAAGTCAAATTGTTGCACTGAGAAAGGCATTGCCTAACTTACGTAATGATTATAATAACCTAGGATCTATTAGAGAGGAGCTCATGAACGTAACGGATAAGCAAGAGAAATTTGAAAATATTTAAACTATGCTAAGAAGCTAGCTCGTAACAACCTTTTGTTGTAATTCAAATTTTAGATTGTAAAACTATTCTTTTATAACTATTGTGTGACAAACGCTTTGTTATAACTTACTGTAACAATATTACATTATAAATATCCAATCAAGAAAGAATCCGACGTGGGCTGCTATTTATCATCAAAAATATTCTTTGTAAATGGATCAACTGTATTCAGATCCAAACCTTCTTGGATCAACGGGACATTAAGACACCCAGGCCAACATACCTTGTACGTGTAATTGAAGTAGATAGAAACAGAGCTCCTTACATTTCTATAAAGTGAAAAAAAAGAAAAGAAAAAGAATAGGTATTAAGAGGGCACGGTCGGGAGGTTTGAGGAACAAATTGACGATGGAGGTGGCTTCACCTTCCATGAATAAACGAGGATGGTTCAAGGATTGTCACTTTAAGGCCCATTTTAGCTCACTAAGTTGACCAAATTTGAGTGTTAAGTCGGTTGAGGTAGGTTCCAGCTTTACAGATGTTGTTGTTGTTCCTTTTTTTTTTTTGGCAAGAAAAGGTTTGCCGCACAACCATAATGCCCCTCCATTCCCTGTCCAACATGGCATTAATTAACTCCCTCTGCCTCAAATGAATGGAGAGATTAGTGAAGAGGCCTAGGAATACTTATTTAAAAACGCACCATATTTTCTCTGTGAAAAGTTTTCAGTGGTTCTGGATGCCGCTTGATCTGATCTTGGTTTGCTTCTCCTTAAGAGAGAGCCGTACATTGAAAGAGTTAAGCTTCTCTCCAAATTGGGATTTGATGAAAGAGGTTCGGTCTTGCAATCACAACCATCTATCCATGGATTGCCCAAAAGGATCTGTTCTAATCATCCATTTCCTTGGACACCCCACTGTTCCACCGACCATTAAATCAAACAGTTGGTTGCAATCGCACCCAATAGTGAATTTGCAAGATGGAATCATCATAGCAGATTTTTACAGGTAACGACTAGCATGTTTACGGCGGAGTTGGGCTTTTTTAAATATATTTTGTGATATTTGTGTTTTTTCTTAAATTTATTTCAGGTGACGAGAAACCTTCTATATCTAAGAGTCATCATTCATTTTCGTGACCCTCTTATCAAAATATTACAAAAGAATTGCCATATGCTACTTTCTTCTTGAAATAAATGGTCATTTTAAGTAACATGAAAACGCAAAGTGAATCCATGTATCTATTTACATTCACAGGTTAGGACCGCATAATTTTCCTAGAGGCTCGACAAGATTATGAATCTAAACATTATATGTGAACCATGCCCCAAATGTCCATTTTTAGTCATCCAATTATATAAGCAGGAGCCGATCATTTCCCTACTCCGAAACCCATTAAAGAGGATAGAAACATGACCACTAAAGTCCATAAACAAAACAATCATAAATCCATTCATATAAGAAATTCTACATTGAGATTGGCCATACTTGAGTGCAAACTTTAAAGAAACAAAAACTCACTGCCTTACCTTCGCATTTGATGCCAAATCTCTGAAAAACTTGACGGACTTGGTCACAGGGAAATTGGCAACCATGAGATTATACAAAACGCTCTCCGCCTCCCCGATGGTCTGCCGCCTCCTAAATCTCGAAACCACCTCCAACTCCCCACTCTTCCCTTCCTCCTCCACCATCGCCACCCACCCCTCCCCACTCAACTCCCCATCCCTCGCACACTTGAACACCACACCACCACACCCTTCTTTCGGCTGAGAATTCCCCTCACCTTCAATCCCATGAACGAATACACCATGTCGAAACACCCAACGAAGCTCCCCATCTCCCCATCGAAATCCTCCTCCTCCTCAAACCCCCACTTGGGGTTGAACAGCAGCACGGGTCTGGGATTCAAACGGTTAGTGACCGTTTTTATCTCCTCCTCCTGGGATGCCTCCGGCACAAAAAAAAAAAACACCGCCACGTCGCCAGAACTCAGGACTTCCGGTTGGAATAGTTCTGTCATCTTGCACCATCCAATAACAAACCAATATACATTCAAAAAAATAAAACGGTATACTGTTATCTATGCTTGGTTTAAAATTTTAAATAAAATAAAATTGAAGTAATAGAACCAAAGTCCTTGATGACTGAGTGGACCGAGTTGAAAGCCTGTTGGGGGAATTCGGCTAGTTTTGGAGCGGACAAGATGATCAGTATGCTTGGTTTACAGCCTAATTTGGCGATGGAAAAGTCTGAGAGAAGTTGAACCCACGTTGGGATTGGATATACGGAGGGCCACCACAACTGGCATGACAGGCCTCATAATCACCTTCATGCCATTCTATGCTTTCTACTCAAATATAAAAATAATCAATTATCTTTTTTTTAATGTACATTCCTTCGGAGTTTATAGGTTATTCTTGAGCTATAATT
>QRFJ01000731.1:793794-861294 GCA_006176705.1 Cocos nucifera | reverse complement strand
CTCTTGCAGCAGTGCTGCCTTCTTCCTTTCTCGTCACCTTTCTCTTGCCTGGATCGCACCAAACTGGAGCCCAAATCTTCTTGAGCATGGAGAGGAGAGAGAGGACCTGAAGATGGCATGGAGGAGGAAGAGGGGCAGCCTTATGGCATGGGCTATTGGAGAGCTTCTTTGAAACTAGGCGCGGACGGGGTTTATATAGATCCTATTGCATCATGCAGTGCCACATCATCCCGATGAATCACATCGCTTCGTACAATCAGATCTAAATCTGATTGGTGGGATGATATCACCTGATCCAATCAGATAAGAGCCTTTCTAAATCTTTCTTAGATGGCACCTAAAACTGGTTAAAGTCTATTTCTTGACGCCACATAGGTCGAAACTCCGAAGTAACTGGAGTCCCATCTGTATGGGGACTCCAGGCGCCTCTATCTATGGGCACGCACCTTCCTAGGCGTGCGCCCCTGGTCCACCTACTTTTTAGCAGGTTGACTGGTCCAAAATGAATCTCCTATGGGTGCATGACACATGGGCAAATATTTAAGTTTTAAAGGTCAACATTTGACCAAAGTCAAAAGATAAGAATTAGCAGATGACGAAAAATAGTAGGTATTATCTTAATTTTATCTCATAAATTAAGATAATTTTTTTTTAATCTAGACAAGCTTCAGTCAGATCAAGTAAAGGTATCTGAGTGAGCACAAATATATTTGGCTCAGTCGAGACAACTTTTAATGATAATTGAAGAAGAACATTAGGCTCAATCGTGTGCTAGCATGATTTTTTTGAATCTAATTCAAAATAATTGAATTAGGTTAGTCTAATTGATGATATCCAGATCCAAATCCTTATTTGTATGATCCAGTCAGGTTTAGTTCTGTATGGTAATGGGATATGTTGTGATCTCTATCATCGTCATCATCGAAATACCTTCTGATAGATCAGAACTCTTTTGATTCATACAACTGGAATGATCGATCATCCAAATCATTCTAATTGCTCCCAAAATCCACCAGTGACATCTAGCAGTATATAGTGGCAACCCATCAAAATTAAAAATGAACATCTTAGTGCAGCTACCTGTGTGATTAAGTTCTTCTATCTTGAGCCCCGATCAGATTAGGGTTAAGATGAACTCGTCAAACTCTAATTTTTGTCATATAATTTAATCATTTGATTCAAGTCCGATGTAAAAGCCTTAATAGAAACTCTTTTTATTATTTCACTCTGCCATGGCCATAGGCTTATGGACTTGATTCTCATGATCATTATAGGATTGCTCCTCTTATACCGAGGTAGATAGATTCCCTCTTCATGCAATCCAATTCCTACAATGAACATGCTATAGCCAACATACACCTCAGGATTTCAAATGGCTAGGAGATCGAGTCATTATGTAGTCAAACTATAACACCCTCAAGGTGAACTATCGATCCACCTCAGATCAAAGAACCAGACACACCACTACAGTTTCGAGACAATCAGCGATGAGAAGGTAGACTTTCTTATAACTACTCGAGGTGGTCACGCTCAGTGCCCTCGTTCTCTAACAAGTACCTATACTCTCGCTCCAATGTCTCTACACCGTAGACTCAAGACTTATCTACTATAAAGAAGCGATTGTACACCAATCTTTCGGATCAATCACCATCCTCATAATGATCCTACAGTCAAGAGCATTTTATGAGTTAACAATGAAAATTCATGTCTTAAATTTTTAACTCTTGAAAATAAGAATTATCATTACCATTAACTCAAAGGATGTATTATAGACACTTAAATATATATTTATGATAGAAAATAATTTATTTTATTATTTATAGTCAAAATTATAATTTTATCCTTAGAAGTGTATAACAAGTGTCAGCTAATTCTGACTTCTAGGGCACATATATCTAACAAACTTCCACTTGACCAAAAGCTAATTAGCTACAAATCTAAATCCCATCTTCTTAGAGTGGGCTTCAATTTTTTGCTAGTCCAACGACTTTGTGAGTGGGTCTGCCACATTATCTATAGAGTCGACTCTCTTGGACGTAACCCTTCTCGAGGTAATCACGGATGAGGTGATATCGCCGCTCGATGTGCTTGAATTTCTGATGAGACCTCGGCTCCTTAGCAAGAGCTATGGCGCTATTGTTATCGCAGTATAAAGGAATGGCATCTGATGGCATTACTCTAATCTCTATGGCAAACTTCTTATACCAGAATGCCTCCTTCGCAGCTTTTGACGCAGCGATGTATTCTACTTCCATGGTGGAATCCGCTATCACTGTCTACTTAGAACTCTTCCAACTAATAGTACCACCATTACACACAAATAGACTCTTAGATGTTGACTTTCGATCATCTGTATCGGACATAAAATCTAAGTCTGTATACCCCTGGACTTGAAGTTCTTCATTTCTAAAAACCAACAATATATCCTTAGTTCTTTTCAAGTACTTAAGGATACATTTCACAGAAGTTCAGTATTCTTCATCTAGATTCGACTGATATCTGCTCGTGACACTCATAGCATGGGCTATATCAGGTCGTGTACATAATATGGCATACATGAGTCTTTCTATTGCTGAAGTATAAGGGATCTTGCTCATGCATAATATTTCCTCAGGTGTGCTAGGGCATATCTTCTTAGAAAGATGAATGCCATGTCTGAAGGGTACTAATTCTCTCTTAGAGTTTTTTATGCTGAACCTCTTTAGCACTTCTTCTATATACATTTTCTGTGAAAGTCTTAGCATCCTATTCGGTCTATCTCTATAGACCTTAATTTCTAGAATAAAGGATGCTTCTCTTAGGTCTTTCATGAAGAATTCTTTAGATAACCATATTTTAACTATGGTCAACATGGAAATATCATTTCCAATAAAGAGGATATCATCCACGTACAATACGAGGAAGATTATAGCGCTCCCACTGATCTTTTTGAAGATACATGATTTCTCCTCATTCTTAATGAAATCAAATAATTTGATCACATCATTGAAACGAGTATTCCAGCTCCGAAATGCTTGCTTAAGTCCATATATGGATCTTTGCAGCTTGCATACCTTGTGATCAGCATCATTGGATGTAAATCCTAGCGGCTGTTCTATATAGATATCTTCCTTACGGTATCCATTTAAAAACACCATTTTTACATCCATTTATCATATTTCATAATCGAAATAGGCTGCAATAATAAGCAATATGCGGATGGATTTAAGCATAGCTACTAGTGAAAAGGTATCCTGATATACAATGCCTTCGCATTGACTATATTCTTTTACCACTAATCTAGCTTTGAATGTCTTCACATTCTAATTTGCACCAATCCTTCTCTTGTAGATTCATTTACACCCAATAGATACTATACCTTCTGGTGGATCTACCAAGGTCCAGACTTGGTTTGAGTGCATCGAATCAATTTCTGACTTCATTGCCTCTAACCATTTTTCGGAGTCGATATCCGATATCATCTTGTTATAGGATTTTGGGATCATCACCATGAACCCCATTACCTACGAGAAATATTTTCTCTATTTTTTCTGAAATAGTACCTAAGTATCTCTTAGGAGGACGAAAATTTTTCTTCGATCAACGAGGTGGAGGAGCTAGTGATTGTATTGACTCAACCTGATTTAGTTCTATTTGGTCCTTAGCTTGTTGCTCTTGTGAGACTTTCTCATCAAGCTTGATCTATTTTCCAATGCCGCTATCTTGAATAAATTATTTTTTAAAAAAGATGACATGTCGACTCACAATCACATTGTGATCTTCGGGAATGTAGAAATAATATTCTAATGACTCTTTAGGATATCCTATAAATTGAGCTCTAAAGGACCTAAAGTCTAACTTGTTCACTTGTTGTCTTTTGATATGAGTCAGACAATCCCAAATTCTGAGATGACTCAGATTTGGTTTCTTACCATGCCATATCTCATATGGTATGGTAAGAACGATTTTAGAAGGAATTTTGCTCAGTAAATATATTGCAGTTAACAAACAATATTTCCAAAGAAAATCATAAAGGTCTGTGAAGCTCATCATGGATCGGACCATATCTAATAGGTTCTGATTTCTCTGTTCTGAAATTTTATTAAGTTAAGGTGTTCTAGGTGGAGTCCATTGAGAGTAAGCCATTTTTTTTGAGATAGTATAGAAATTTTCGACTAAGGTATTCACCTCCTCGATTTGATCGAAGAATCTTAATGAATTTTTCAATTTACTTTTTTACTTCATGTCTAAATTTTTTGAACTTTTTAAAAGCTTTAGACTTATATCTCATAAGATACACATACCCATATCTAGATAAATCATCGGTAAAGATTATGGAGTAGACAAAGTTGCCTCTAGCCGGCACATCAAATGGGCCACACACATCAGTATGTACTAAGACAAGAAGATCTGTGGCCCTTTTCCCATGTCCTACAAAAGGAAGCTTAGTTATTTTGCCATGAAGATAAGATTCACAAATTGAATATGACTCGAAAGTCAACGGACTCAATAGCCTGATTTTCTCTAATTTGTTAATCCTATCTTCTGCTATATGACCTAGTCTTAGGTGCCATAGATACCTATCATTTAGACTATTCCTAGGTCGTTTCATGGCATTCACATTTTGCTGGATATTAAAAATAGATACATCAATATGTAACTGATAAAGATCATTAATAAGAAAATCACTAGCAATTTTATTTCTTTCATAAAGAATGTTACAATGGTCCTTAAGAAAACTAATTACATAGCCTTCTAGTGCTAGATATGAAATAGAAATTAAATTTCTATTTACTGTAGGCACATAATAACAATCTTTTAATACTAAATCTAAACCAGATGATAGTCGAAGAGGATATATTCACACGGCCACAGTAGTAACTCTTATTCTATTTTTGACGTATAGGATCATATTACCATCTTTCAGCCTCCTGCTATCCTCAAGATCCTGCATAAAAGTGCATAAATAAGCACTAGAATCAGAGTCAAGCATCCAACTGAATGCAGAATAAATCGTAAGGTTAGACTCAATAATGAGTATACCTTTAGAAGGACCTACCTCCTTATTCTTCAGGATGGCTAGGTATGTAGGACAGTTTTATTAGTGGCCGTCGTTGGTGTAATGAAAATACTTTTCTTTATCAGCGGCCTTCTTCTTCAGCTCTATCTTTTTCTTCTTTCCGCCTTTCACCTTCTATCTTTTTACAGACTTCTTCTTCTTTCCAAAAAACTCTCTTGGAAGAAGTTCGTTCCATAGCAAGCACTGAGCCTTTAGAACCTTTCATAGAAAGCTCAACAGCAACCAGCATGTTCATAAGTTTGGCCAAAAAATTTTGAGATTTATTCATATGGTAGTTCATGATGAACTGCCCATATGCATCAGTCAAGGATTGCAGAATTATATCATTCTGCAGATCCAGGTCCAACTTTACTTCGAACTTCTCAAGCTCTTCTAAATCCTTAATCATCATTAGATAATGATCTTGGACTGACTGCCCATTATGCATTTTAGCCTTGAATAGTCATTTAGTGACTTGATATTTGGCTGTACGACTCTATTCACCAAACATCTCTTGTAGGTGAGCCAATATTTAGCGGACAATCCAGATATCTTAATGTTGGCGCTGAAGCTCATCAGACATCGAGCCCAACATATAGTATCTAGCCTTATTATCTTCGTCCATCCAGTTATCAAGAGACGCTCTCTGTTCAGTAGATGGATGAGTTGGTAAGGTGGGAGGGTCCTGATCCAATACATGAGTTGACTTGTCGGAACCCAAAATGATTTTAAAATTCTGGAGCCAATCCTTGTAATTGGATCCGATCAGTCTTTGGGTGTCCAGGATACGTGTTAGTGGATTGGATGCAGACATTTTTCTATAGAGAGTCAAAGTTTCTAGTTAGATATTATAATTAAGACTTGATCAATTTGTTTAGAAGTTTTATTTTTAAACAAATTAGCTTTCACTATTTTTTTGGATCCCTACACTTTCTCTATAGAGATATGAAAATCTTCACGATTAATAATTTCTAGTGGATGGTGCGGTCCCACCAACTGACTTATTATCTCACCTAACAATTATTGATGATGGGTTAGCCAATTAGTGAATAACTCTTGTTCAATGATTCTCTAATCATGGTGCACCCAAATTTGATCTCTAATTCATGAATCTCACCATGTCCGAAATCTTGATCCACTCCTTAGTTAAGTCAGATCTACCATTTGCATAGATTGGATTCTTAATTTAGTCTCTCACCGTATCCAAAATATTGAGCTCAATCCATCCTCCAGCCCGTAGCATCCAATGCCTAATAGATATGGTTGCGTCTTTCTGATGCAACTGAACCACTGTAACCAGCCGAGAATAATCAATCCCAGAAAGGGCCCACACATCTATAATGATGGAAGATTTTAGACTTAATCTTTTCTTAGAGAAATTTGATTTAGGTCTTATTAAACTAAACCTGATATAGTCATAACCCTTATGACTAACCTAGTGGCATAGATTAGCTCGGATTATTAACACCTCAGATCAGGACTGAGCCAATAAATATGGTCAGGTAAGTGAGATCGATGGAAGGGATATGCCACTAACTCGATAAGAACACATTCGAGTTGAGTAGCTTTCAATTAAAAATCAGTCGATCGTATCTATCAAACTTACCTTAGACACCAAATTATTGAGCCAGAACCAATTGGGTTAGCCTGCAATCCAGACTCTAACCACTGAGCCTGATTAGATCTTAGCTTGATCGATCACTCATATGACTCGATCTTGATCCAAACTTAATCCTATTAGGCTAGTCAATTTAAGCACTGTTGATCTCATCAAACCAACTCTTGATTTGGTTTGATCAACCGTTTAGACCTACTTGAGCTACCCAAATTCGAACCTAATATTATGAATATGTCTTAGATCTGAAATTCTCAATTTTAGACCTAACAAATATTTCATAATCTTAATTCTTGATTAAATTTAGGATTCATAAATAAAATATATAAATAAAATCCTAGGATTTCAGGATCTAGAATTTTGCAGAAAATAAGTTCTTAATTTCTGATTAAGGACGAATGTGCAGCACCCCTACACATCATAAGAACACCCCATCGAATGAAAGGAGTGGGCATTTAAATCCTACTTTATTTTTATGATCGGACGGCCAAGAAAAATGCCTTAATTAGAAATATAAGACTACAAAACTAGTTAGATCTACATCATATATCTCATATATAAAAATTGATCTAACTTTAACTATATTTTGTATACATCTCATGTATCATATCATGTATGTTTTTAGATCTAAATTATCTCATAATTCATCTAAAAAATTAAATTTAAATTGATCATATCAAAATAAATTTTATTCTAGATAATTATGTAGAACTATTCTACAACTAGTCTAAATATGCATTCATCATATCTCATATGAATCAAAAATTAAATAATTTTATTTTTTATTTTAAGATCTTATTATAATATTTATAATATTAAAAAATAGTAAATAAATAGATCTAAAATCATAATTTAATTAAATTAAATTATGATCATGCAAGACTATACATAGAATAATTCTATTTTACAATCAGTCATACATCTTGTAGAACCTAGATCTAAATTATTTAATTTTAATTTTTTTGATTTTAGATCTAATCACATCTCATGTGACATCTAAAATTATCTAATTCTTAGATCAAAAATAAATTTAAATCAGATCTAAATAATTTATGAAAATCTGGCTCTGATATCAGTTGAAGAAAAACCTAGTTTCTCGAATCAGATTCGTTCAGATCTAGATTGGATCAAGAGAGTTATTTCAAAAAAAAATTTAAATCTAAATTAGATCTGAGATATTTCAGATCTGATTATATAGATCTAATAAAATAAAATAAAAATAAATTAAATTTAATTTAATTTTATATCTTATTGTTGGGTAATCATATTATCATGTGATGATCCTACTGATTGTCTGAGGTTCTGAATTTAGCCATGCAAGTGCTTGACCTCTACCGGTATCCACTTAGACTGAATCTAAAAATCTTCTCCTTCTTTATCATCTCTCCAAATATTAGATCTGGATCTAATTTGGAGGATCTTTAAAACTCCTTTCGAAGATCTAGAATCGTCTCTTGCAGCTGTGCCGCCTTCTTCCTTTCTCGTCATCTTTCTCTTGCTTGGATCACACCAAATTGGAGCCCAAATCCTCTTGGGCGTGGAGAGGAGAGAAGGGACTTGAAGATGGCATGGAGGTGGGAGAGGGGCAGCCTTGTGGCGTAGGCTATTGGAGAGCTTCTTTGAAACTAGGCGTAGACAGGGTTTATATAGACCTTGTTGCGCCATGCAGTACCACGTCATCCCGATCAATCACGTCGCTTTGTACAATCAGATCTAAATTTGATTGGTGAAATGACATCGCCTGATCCAGTCAGATAAGAGCCCTTCTAAATCATCCTTAGATGGCGCTTAAGACTGGTCAAAGTCTATTCTTTAGCGCCACCTAGGTAGAAACTCCGAAGTAACTGGAGTCCCATCTGTATGAGACTCCAGGTGCCTCTATCCATGGGTGCACGCCTCCCTAGGCGTGTGCCCCTGGTCCACCTACTTTTTAGTAGATTGACTAATTCAAAATGAATCTCTTATGGGTGCATGACATATGGGCAGATGTTTAAGTGTCAAAGATCAACGTTTGACCAAAGTCAAAAGACAAGAATTAACATATGATGAAAAATGATAGGTGCTATCTCAATTTTATCTCATAAATTAAGATAATTCTTTTCTGATCTGGATAAGCTCCAGTTAGACTAAGTAAAGATATCTGAGTAAGCACAAATATATTTGGCTCAGTTGAGACAACTTTTAATGATAATTAAAGGAGAACATTAGGCTCAATCATGTGCTAGCATGATTTTTTTGAATCTAATTGAATCTAATTCAAAATAATTAAACTGGGTTAGTCCAATTGATGATATTCAGATCCAAACTTTTATTTGTGTGATTCAATTAGATTCAGCTCTATATGGTAATAGGATATATCGTGATCTCTATCATCATCATCATTGAAATACCTTTCGATGGATCAGAACTCTTCTGATTCATACAACTAGAATGATCGATTATCCAAATTATTCTAATTATTCCCAAAATCTATCAATGACACCTAGCAGTATATGGTGGCAATCCATCAAAATTAAAAATGAACCTCTTGGTGTAGCTACCTATGTAATTAATTTCTTTTATCTTGAGCTCTGATCAGATTAGGGTTAAGGTGAACTCATCAAATCCTAATTTCTGTCATATGATTTAATCATTTGATTCAAATTCGATGTAAAAATCTTAATAAAAACTCTTTCTATTATTTCACTCTGCCATTGACATGGACTTATGGACTTGATTCTCATGATCATCATAGGACTGCTCCTCTTCTATCGAGGTAGATAGATTTCCTCTTGTTGTAATCCAATTTCTATAATAAACATGCTATAGCCAACATACACCTCAAAATTTTGAATGGCTAGGAGATCGAGTCATGGTATAATTAAACTATAACATGCTCAAGGTGAACCGTCGATGCACCTCAGATCAAAGAATCAGACACACCACTGCAGCTTCGAGTCAGTCATCGATGAGAAGGTAGATTTTCTTATGACTGCTCGAGGTGGTCATGCTCAGTGCCCTCATTCTCTAATAAGTACCTATACTCTCGCTCCGATATTTTTATACTGTAGACTCAAAACTCATCTACTATAAAGAAGCGATTGTACATCAATCTTTCGTATCAATCACCATCCTCATGATGATCCTATGGTTAGGAGCATTTTATGAGTTAATAATGAAAATTCATGTCTTAAATTTTCTACTCTTGAAAATAAGAATTATCATTACCATTAACTCAAGGGATATATCACTGACACAAAAATACATATTTATGATAAAAAATAATCTATTTTATTATTTATAGTCAAAATTATAATTTTATCTTTCGAAGTGTATAATAAGTGTCAGCCAATTCTGACTTTTAGGACACATATATCTAATAGATCAACACCCGGATAACAATGAAGTCATAGATCGCCACCACCTAGGGTTCCACCATCGAGTACTGGAGGTGATTGCTGCAAAGATGCGGACGAGGCCGTTGCAGATCGATCATGGCTGTGGATGGAGCCCATCAATCGATCGATGATGGTAGTGTGGCCGACAACAAATCACTGGCTATGGATGAAGATGATCGAGCCAAGGGGTGCTGGTATATATATATAGAGAGAGAAAGAGAGATAGACTAGGCTTCGATTGACTGAAGCCTAGTCTATATTCGATCGAATTTTCGACCGTTCGATCAGCGTGTATCTTTGAGTGCGCGTCTGAAAAGGTGCGCCAGCTAAAAAAAAATAGATGTGTGCCTACGCTTGAAAAAAAAGATCTACCTAAAAAAATTTCAAAAAAAAAGTTGAATCTAAAAAAAAGCTTGAAAAAAATTAGAAAAAATACAAACACAGACGCCTGAAAGAAAAAGGGGGGGGGTTCCTTCTTTCCCTACCTCTCTTTTTTTTTTAAAAAATTTTTTCAAGCCCAAAAAATTGAAAAGAAAATTAAAAAAAAAAACTACACCTTGAAGGGGAAAAAAAAGAGAGAGAGGGAAAGAAGGCGAGTCCTTCTTGCCTTCTTTCCCTCATTTTTCTTTTTTCAGGTGCCTATGCCTATAATTTTTTTAAAAAATTTTTTAGGCTTCTTTTTTTTTTTCAGATTTAGATTTTTTTTCTAAATTTTTTTTAGACTTTTTTCAAGTTCAGGTTTTTTCTAAATTTTTTTCAAATCTTTTTTTCAGATGCAGGCACGCGCTTATTTTTTTCAGCCAGCATGTCTTTTCAGACGTACGCTCGAAGATGTGCACTAATTGAATAATCAAAAATTTGATTGAATATAGGCTGGGCTCCGGTCAATCGGAGTCCAGTCCATCTCTCTCTTCAGTCAATCGGAGCCCAGTCTATCTTTCTCTATATATATATGTATGTATATAGTTAAACTAAAATAAGATTGTTTGGATTTGGATTCAGATTCAGTTAGATCAAAATTTTATAATGAAGGTTCTATATTGATGATTCAAGTCATTGGATATGTTCTACTATCTTAATATTATTTACACATAAAAAATTATATGATTTAAAAATTTCTAATTTATGCATCAAGTAGTCTAAATTTAGATAGTCTAAATAAAATTAAATTAGATGTATTTTTTTCATCATTTGATGCATATGTTAGAAATCTTCAAATTATTTGATTTTTTATATGCAAATAATTTTAAGGTAATAGATCACATCAATGACTTGCATCATCAATATAGAACCCTATTATCCAATTTTGATATGACCATATATATATGGGTAAGATAAATAAGATGCAATAATTTTTATATGATTGTTTTCTACATTATGTTTTTATCACATATGCCTATAATTGATGGTATGTTGGATACAATTTAATTGAGATTTACATATTGGACTAATGGATGTGATGTTTTGGACTAACCATATTATATAGATTACTCTATTGCAGATGAAAAAAAATAATATTTATTGATTGCTCCATCACCGATGGAAAATATCATATTTATTGTTTGCCTATCGTGGGTGCAAAATATAGCCATGGTTAGTCTAAAGTCAAAAATAAAAAAATTGACAGATGCATGCAAACTTGATTGAACGGACAAGGACTCGGGGCCCATCTCATTTTCATCGATTGTCCCATCATAGGCTGGAAAATGTGATGTTGCGATGGAAAACTTAAGATTTGTCGATTATCTGATACTGAATATTGTATGATATATTATTTTTAAATAGATATTTATTATTGATATTTAATTGAACATATGCATATGATTTATTTAGAACAAATTATTGATAAATTATGATTTTATGATATTTATATTTATTTTAATAATAATTTATTTTTTAAAAATTTATGTTATTATAATAGTGTAGATATGTGTAAGAATTCTTACTAAGCTATCTCTCTATATTATTATTATTATTATTTTCAAAGTCAGAAAATGTATAGTCTCAATGAGGTTGGGTGAGGAGTTCATAATAGAATTATTGGTTAGCTAGTTTTCTTGCTGATATGCCATGGATATTTGAATTTATATAATTGAATAATTTTGTTAAGTGATGACTGATGATAGTGATTTTACCTAGTTAGATTATTATGATTAAATTTTTGTTTAATATTATTAGAAATGTTATTTGAAATTCCGAAAGCACCACTCTGGAATTCACGTTCTCCTTTTATGCGCCCAACCTAGACGTTCGGTCTGGGGCGACGCAATTCCACAGCCGTCTATACTTTTCCAGGCAATCAAGAGAATAAAAAACACAAACAAAGACTCAGTGCCCGTCTTCGCCGCACAGACTTCTACGACGGGCGTCGGCCTGGCCGTCCATGAAATGACCCTGTTTAGGATGACCGGGTAAAATAATCTCCAAATCTCGCACCAGAATTTAAAAAAAAAAAAAAAAACAACGTCAAAATGTTTACAAAAGTCACCGCCAATGCTCCCGTCAAATTGGTGCTGCTCTTCTCCTCCGTGCTCTCCACCCGCGTCCCGAACCAGAAAGTTTGCAAACAGCGTCCCGATTTCCACTCCTTCCCTCCTCTTCCCGGAATGCCCCAATCATGGCATCCATCTTGTCTCTATTCCCTCTGCTAATCCTCCATACTCTGCTTCTAGTTCCGACCAAAACTTATTCCCAGCGTGGCCCCCTCGTTAATTACTGCGCCGGCGACACCAACTACACCGTCCCCAGCACCTTCTCCTCGAATCTCGAACTCCTCCTCTCCAACCTCACCTCCTCCCCCCGCGATACCGGCTACTTCTCCAACACCACCGTCGGCGCCTCCTCCTCAGCCCCCGCCCACGGCCTTGCCCAGTGCCTACCCTACATCTCCGCCTCCGACTGTTCCGCCTGCCTCAACCGCTCCGCTTCCTTGGCCGCCACCTTCTGCCCTCTTCGCAAGTCCGCCGCCATCCGCCTCGACTTGTGCATCCTCCGTTACTCCGACCAACGCTTCTTCGGCCAGCTTGAAGACGAAGATACCTGGGTGGTTGTCAATCCGAATAATGGGTCGGATCCAGCGGTGTTCTATCGGCAGATGAGGGTTCCGATGGACGAGAGCGTGTCGCAGGCGGCGGCGACGGAATGGAAGTTTGGGGTGGGGATCACAAATTCCACCCAGTATGGGCATATATACACGATGGCACAGTGCACCCGTGATCTATCGGAGACGGATTGCTCTACGTGTCTCTCTAAGGCGGTCGGTTTTCTGCCTGCCTGTTGTTATGGGCGTGTCGGGGGACAGTCCTTGAAGGTGAGCTGTGCCGTGAGGTTTGAGACCTATCCCTTCTTCTCCATGTCGTTTATCCCTCCGCCGCCGCCGGGATCGAGTTCTTCGCCGGACGGTGGCAATGGCACAAACACGACCGGTTATGGTAAGCAGAGGTCTTCCCTTGATGTAGAATGCGTCGATCCCTCAGGAATGATTTAGTTAAACAGAACGCTGAGCTGTTGATCATTTGGACGATACGGCTAGTACCTCTGATAAGATAAAGCAGCAAAAGATTTCAGTCTTTGGGGCCTTATTTGTTATCCTGTTAATTTGGCTGGCTTTAACAACAAAATAATCTTCGGTTTTTCTACTCCTTTGTCATGAATTGTATATAGCAATTTTAGTCTTCTGCTAAGTTAATCTTTAGAAGTATGTGTGCTTTCAATCAGATGATGAATTCCTTTGTTAGATAAAGATAATCGCAAGACTCTACGATTTTTTCTGCAGTTGAACCGTATTCGAACTTTTGTTTTGTCTTGTTTTTTTTGATGAAAGGAACTTTTGTTTCTGTGGCATACCAAAAAATCTAGTTTTGATAATGACTGTGATTTTGTTCCTTCAGATCACATAGCATGTCGGCGGCTTATGCTGCTGTAATCTTTTTTTTTTTAATCTTTTTATTATTATTATTATTATTAAAGTTTAAAACTTAGGACCGGAGATCACATTGTGCTTCATATGTACGACAGCTTTTGCAAACATGCAGCACAATAAATTCTATTTCCGTTCACGATTCATCTCAATATGGTGCACTTTGCAGAGTTATGGCATAAAACTTGTGTTCAAGGTTGCAAGAGTACACCTTATTTTATCGACTCCAAAAGCCTACTTATTTGTTGCTAGTTTTGATTTCTTAGAAGGAAAATAGGTGGTGTCCAAACAATAAGCAATTTACGTTTTTGCACTTTAGCGTGTATGGTATAAAACTTCTCTTCAAGGTTGCAAGAGTACACCTTATTTTATCAACTCGAAAAGCCTACTTATTTGTTGCTAGTTTTGATTTCTTAGTAGGAAAATAGGTTGTGTCCAAACAATAAGCAATTTACGTTTTTGCTCTCTAGGGTGTACGGTAGGCAATTTGCGGAGTTTCGGTTTAGTTTGGCCTTGGTTACATCTCCATTCCTTGATGACGTGTCTAATTACCATATTTTCTTTTGGTGCAGGGAAGAGTAATAACACTACAAAAGTAGTTTTAATTGCTGTCTTCTCTGTCGTCGCCATACTGGTGGTCCTTTTCGCCATCTCTATCTGCTTACGAAGAAGGATAGTGTTTAGAAGACGACTCGGTAGCTTTTCTTTTCTTGCTGCATTGTTGTTTTAAGAAATCCAATTCAAGACAAATGGGCTGGTTTTTTATGTAGTTTAGCTTGTTTTGTGAGTAGTTGATGGAGATGAGGAGTTCAGAAGTTCAGAATTATTATTATTTGATTTGGGTGCCCTTAGAGCTGCCACAAATAATTTCTCAAATGCACATAAGCTTGGAGAAGGTGGGTTTGGACCGGTTTACAAGGTAACCATCTAGACTGAGGTCTTCAAGGTCACCCATAGAATTGTGAATGTTGTTATTGATTCGACGAACGGTAATTGCTCTCGTGTCTTTTAAATCTCATACAGGGGACTCTGCAGGATGGACAAGAAATAGCTGTGAAAAGGCTCTCAGGAACTTCACGGCAAGGACTGGTAGAGCTAAGAAATGAGGTTGTTTTGGTTGCCAATCTTCAACATAGAAACCTTGTGAAGTTGTTGGGTTGCTGCCTCGAGGAAGAAGAGAGGTTACTTGTCTATGAGTACCTTCCAAATACAAGCCTTGACAAATTTTTATTCGGTACTCTTCATGTTCTACGTTCATATTTATCCCAAGCATTGCCATAGTACTTCCTTGGTTTTAAGCAAGGAGGAACATCATCATTTTTGACGCAACACTTAGTACATCTTATTGCTCTTCATCGTCACGGTGTAGTCTTTATTCAATCCAATTTAGCCGTGCATTACCTTGAACATACTTGTGTACTCTGGATTTCTGTTTCAGCTATTTTCTGGCTTTGCATATATGGTTGGATACCGATAACCATCATTTTGCATAACCTGATTTCTTATATTGCATCCATTTATTAAGACGGCTTTATGATCGATGGCATCATTCTTGCATGCTACTGGGTTCTAACCATTTTTCCATTCTATTTTTGGCTGGCTAAATATTTATGATGTAACTGGTTTAAGGGAGGCTAGGCCACTTGTGATATAACTGCTTCATGTTTCTAACATATGTTGATCCCATATCCTAAATGTACTGGTTATTCATTATGATATCAGTTAAATTTATCAAGTTTACTTGGATGAAATAGACCCTGTTCGACGAAATCTGTTAGACTGGGGAAGGCGGTACAAGATTATCGAAGGGATTGGCCGTGGGCTTCTCTATCTTCATGAAGATTCTCGATTAAGGATCGTCCATCGGGATCTAAAAGCAGGTAATATCTTGCTAGATGAGGACATGAACCCTAAAATTTCAGACTTTGGTCTTGCAAAGCTTTTCGTCGTAGATGAGACCCAAGGAAACGCTAGTCAAATTGCTGGGACATAGTAAGTGCATACTTTTTTTAATTTCTTTTTCTGAGAAATCAATAGAAGATGTCCGATCCATCACTATTCTGATATCTAACTTCAATCATAAGGATATCCTCATGGAGAAAACTCTAATATCTTCTCAATTTCTTTGCGATAGTGGGTATATGGCGCCAGAATATGCTCTGTTTGGGCTCTTCTCCACCAAATCAGATGTTTTTAGTTATGGCGTACTAGTTTTGGAGATTGTGACTGGGCAGAGGAATGGTAGATTCCAGGAATCTGGGAGTTCTCCAGACCCTCTTAGTTATGTAAGCGTTCTCAACACCCGTGCCACCAAACGTTGATTAATCTAGTGTTAAGTAACAGTATCCACGGCATCTATTCAAATCCTATTATCATGCTAGCCAACATAAACTGTATTGATTACTCCTTTAAACCCCTTTTGTTTTTTTAATAGGTATGGCAGCACTGGAACGAAGGAATGGCATCACAGGTGATCGACCGGAGTCTGGGTGATCGGTATCAAATACGGGAAGTACTGAGGTGCATTCACATTGGGCTACTCTGCATCCAAAAAGACCCGGCCGAGAGACCCAGCATGGCAACAGTCATTCTCATGCTCAGTAGTTACACCGTCCCTCTTCCAGCTCCGTCGGCACCTGCCTTCTTTATAAGATGTGATACAATCGGTGGGACAAAGGCGCTCGAGAGGGACGAGAGCTCCAGTGGAAGAACAACAAGAAAATCAGATCCAGTGTCAGTGAATAATGTCTCAATCACTGACATAGAACCACGATAGAGGTGTGAGATTTATCAATAAAAGTGCATCTTTTAACATTACTTGATGCTAATAATCTTTGTGAACAATAGGGACACCAATTTCTCTGTCACCAGTGTTGTATGATAGATATGGTATGTTCTGGATCTCATCCAGAGGATGGTGTGATATTGGGAGTCCATGGGAACTTTATATAGATGGCAGCTTGGAACTGAATTTGTTATCGACCGTGATGTAATAAATGAGGAACCATCCTTCTACGTTGGAAGTAATATCCTCCAAGCATTATATAATTCGATGGGCAACTTGATGTTATCTGGACTATATTTGGATAAAGCACCTACTCATTATGTTCGAAAAATTGCGTATAAATGCATGGGATCCAGCTAACAGCATGTGGATCATGTTTTTTTCTTGATTTCTCTGCACCACATCCTGTTATGCGGACTATATCATATTTGTGATCCGCACCTCTCTCCTTAACAAATGCTATATTGGGAAAATTCCTAGATGCTTATATCATGGGCACATAGTTTTACTTTGCCTAAACTTGCATGCAGATCAAACCATAATCTGTAAAATCTAAATTTAGCTCGAGTAGAATTATTATGTTGCTTCATTCATGATTTATATATACCTCTTTTGGCATCAGAAGGCTTGGTGTGTGTTTCTTTTCTTTTTCCTCCTGTTTCCTTTTTGTTTTCATGGAATGGATAGACCTGCCGCCCAATTTAAAGATCTTATGGATGATGAATCTCTTAAATCATATTTTGCTAATTCTTTATTTTTATTTAAATATTATGATTGTGATTGAAACCAATGTACCAATATAATAAATTTAATGAACTTGAACATTATTGGTTGACTTAGTATAATCCATACAATTGGATTTTTCCTTCTGTTTTTTTTTTAATGTCATCTACGGCCAATATAGACCACTAGTAAACAGCCCTTAGCATAAGGCAAGAACAGTCTTCTATTTGAAATTTATTGAGGATAAATTTCGCTTCCGTCGAAGTTCAGTTTGATGCTTAGCCTAACGCAACTGGCAATCACGAAAGAGCCTCGATCGAAAATTCTCTCTCCAGCAGCCGATCTCCTCCAGTAGTCGAACTTATTCAGTAGCCGAACTTTTCCAACGATCGAACTCCAGCCGAATTCCTTCCGAACTTCTCCTTCAGTCGAGTTCCTCCAGGAGCCGAACTCTCTCCGAACTTCTTCTTCAGACGGATTTCTCCAGGAGCCAAACTTCTTCCGGATTTCTTCTTTAGTCAAGTTCCTCCAGAAGTCGAACTCCTTACAAACTTCTCCTTCAGTCGGATTCCTTCAGGAGCCGAACTCCTTCCAAATTTCTTCTTCAATCGGATTCCTCTAGGAGCCAAACTCCTCCCGAATTTCTCCTTCGACCGAACTTCTTCATGAGCTGAACTCCTTTCGGATTTTTTCTTCAGTCAAATTTCTTCAGGAGCCGAACTCCTAACGGACTTCTCCTTCAGTCGGATTCCTCCAGTGGATTACTTCTAGAGTTCAGCTAGCATTCCTTCCAGATGATTTTCTCTAGCCGTATTTTCTTTAGGAGTCCGAATTTCTCTGAAATGATGTATGTCAAAACTCTTCACCAACCAACACCTGCTTCCTCCGAACTTCGACTATTAAATCTCAACGAACCAACGGACACCACTCTCCATAATAAACTCTACATGACTCCGAGCGGCCCACTACCGAATGACCACATCACAACAATGGATACCTCTCTTCATAACAAACCCCACGTGGCCCCAAGCGGCCCACTACCGGATGGTTACGGCCGTCACTATCAGTCTGTTACAGGCTCCGTCTATAAAAAGAGATCCTCAGATACGTTTTCTCTAAGCTCTCTTCTTCTTTCCAAAATTCTACTAAACTCTTTTCTGAGCACTTCATTTCTTTTGGTCAGAAGAGCTGACTTGATCGTCGGAGGATTCTGCTAGAGCCACCACCACCGACTTCGGATGAAACTTTATTTTGTAGATCAGCGATGGTGACCTCTTCTTTTTCAACTCCAGCTCGATCCGACGTCAACCAGATTCTGCACCAACAGAATTGGTGCTAGAGGAAGGGTCCTCTATTTTTTAGGTTCTCTTGTTCTAAAAGGAGTGCTCGATAGTGATCTCTCTTCTTCCTCTCTAGAGTTCTTTTTCGAGAAAGAATGCCTCCTAGAAAAACTTCGATCCGATGATCAACGGCCTCTACAACTAGATCCTGTCTAGATCTATCCACTCCCACTCCAACCCCGACAACTTAGGCTCCGCTTGCAGCCATGGTGGATGCGGAGCAGTTCAACCTGCTGGTTCAATAGCTTCGCAGTCTCACGAAGACGGTGCAGGCCATACATCGACAGGCTCCGGTATTTATTCGATCGGAGCAGGTTTATCCGGAGCCCCATGATCCGATCTAGGGACGGTCGACTTGAGCTATCCGATCTCTGATCTCCAAAAAGGAGAAGCAAAGGATGGAGGATCCTTGCTCGGGCCATGATTTGACCCAGGGGGAGGCTTTACACCCTCTCGACCAAAAAATTCTGGAAATCAACGATCGTGGAGATCTCCTTGATCAAAAGCTTCAGAAAATAAACCAACGAATCGAAGAACTCTGTCATGCTCCCTCCACCCACGGTAATGATACCATCTTTTTCTTTGATCAGATGAGCCATCAGTTTGCGGCTCATTTCATTAGCAGCCGACGTTCCCACCGAGGTTTGAATTTTTTGATGAACATCAAGCAGAAGGAGGAAGAATCCATCCGAGCTTATGTCACCCAATTTAATGCAGCTGCATTGGAGGTCTAGAACTTGGACCAGTCGATTGCAATGGCCATACTTAAGGGCAGCCTTCAGAAAAATGATTTACTGTTCTTCCTAAAAAAGAAGTATCCTAGGGACTTTGCCGATATGCTGGCTCGGGCTGAAAGTTATGCCTGAGCTGAAGAGGCCTTCAAGGTCAAGGACAATGAAACCATTAGAGAGCGACGAATCGACGAGCCGGACAGACCCGCTAAGGAAGGAAAGCCAAGTGAAGCTCGGTCGCGCTCCCAAACTCTCTTTGAGCGTAAGCGAGTCCGAACTCCTCTTCGGGCTTGGAGGCAGGGAAGCCCCGATAGAAGGACGCGGTGGGGTTCTCTCCTTCAAAGATTTCACAACTATGCCCCTTTCAATGCTCCAAAAATATAAGTATTGATGGAGATCAAGAAGCAACTATCGAGGCCTGTAAGGATGCGTACTCACCCCGACAAGTACAATCCTAGCAAATACTATCTCTACCATTATGACCACAGTCATAATACTGAAGAATGCATTCAGCTCCAAGACGAGATCGAGGAGCTCATCAAGAGAGGCCAACTGGATCGATTCCTCAGATGCCTGCCTAAAGCAAGGAAAGATCGGCCGAGGGCACTATCGTAGCCTGAACCATCAAGGAGAGAGGAACAACAAGAAGATCGACCACCTCTTAGCATCATCAACACTATCTCTAGGGGACTTCAACATAAAGAGGCCAGCGGATCTGAGGGATCAGTGAAGAGGTGGAGAACTGAAGAGCCCATCGCTTTCACCGACGAGAATGCTTAAGGAGTCCAATTCCTGCACAATGATGCAGTTGTAATCTCTTTAAATATTACCGATTATGATGTACAACATATTTTGGTAGATAATGAAAGCTCGATCGACGTATTATTTTATGATGCTTTCTCAAAAATGTTCTTACTCAATAACCACTTAGGATCAATGAACTTTTCGTTAGTAGGCTTCACTGACGATGCCATACTAGTTGAGGGCATAATAACTTTGGCAGTGACTGCAGGGCAACGCCCGAAGCTGGCTAAGGCATAGGTCAATTTTTTAGTCGTAAAGGCTCCATTTGTCTATAATGCTATTCTCGACCGATCTGATCTAAATGCACTTCGGATAGTAGTATCAACTTATTATTTGAAAATGAAGTTTTTGATAAGTCACGGGATTGGAGAGGTCTGGGGAGATCAAGCTCTTACAAAGCACTGCTACTCAATCATCCTATGAAAGAAAGAATAGCTTGACCCTTATCCTGTTGACGGGCTAGATGTCCGCCATGACCTTACTAAAGAATGGGGTGAACCCATAGAAGATCTTGTGACCGTCTCCTTAAATGACAAAAATACAGAGCACACTGTACAGATTGGCTCCAACTTGAA
The DNA here is from genome assembly GCA_006176705.1 of Cocos nucifera. Classification (NCBI taxonomy): domain Eukaryota; kingdom Viridiplantae; phylum Streptophyta; class Magnoliopsida; order Arecales; family Arecaceae; genus Cocos; species Cocos nucifera. The sequence continues at coordinate 840,387 of QRFJ01000731.1, read as the reverse complement.
GGATGAGATTTGGAAGCAACTCGTCACCTTCCTCAGGAAGAATGCGGACATCTTCACCGAGGCCCCAGTGAATATGCTAGAAATTGATGCTGAGGTCATGGAACATCGACTGGCCGTTGATCCTAAGTTTCGATCAGTAAAAGAGAAGATGCACAACCACGCTCTAGAGAGACAGAAAGTAATCATAGAAGAAGTAGACAAGCTCCTCAAAGCTAGATTCATCCAAAAAGTTAACTATCCGACCTAGATCTCAAACATGATCCTCGTCAAAAAGGCAAACAATAAGTGAAGAATGTGTATAGACTTCAAAAAGTTCAACAAAATCTGTCCAAAGGATAGCTACCCTCTTCCTAGGATTGATCAACTAGTAGATGCAACCTCGGGCCATGAGCTCCTCACTTTCATGGATGCCTTCTTCGGCTATAACCAGATATGGATGGCACTGGAGGATGAGGAGAAAACTGCTTTTATTACTGACCGTGGTCTTTACTATTATAGGATTATTCCCTTTAGGCTCAAGAATGCAGGGACAACATACCAGTGCCTAGTCAACAAGATCTTCAAGGAGCAAATCGGTCATAACATGGAGGTATATGTGGATGACATGCTCGTCAAAAGTCGAGCTTCTATAAACCACCTCATCGATCTCAAAGAGACCTTCAGTGCACTCAAAAAGCACAAGATAAAGCTAAACTCAATCAAGTGCACCTTTGGTGTGACCTCTGAAAAGTTTTTGGGGTTTATGGTGTCAAGGCGCAAGATTGAAGCAAATTTAGAAAAAATCTAAGCTATTAAGGAGATGACTGCTCCAAAAATAATCAAAAAAGTTCAATATCTGACTGAAAAAGTGGCATCCCTAAATCGATTCATCTCAAGATCGGCCAAGCAATGCATGCCCTTCTTCCAAGTTCTCAAGCAACCAAAGAACTTCTGCTGGACAACGGAGTGCCAACGAAAGTTTGAGGAGCTCAAAAACTATCTCGACTCACCCCTGCTGGCAAAGCTCGAACCTGAAGAAGAGTTATTCTTGTACCTAGCAGTCTCTCCAATGGCTTTGGTAGCAGTTCTGATCAAGGAGGAAGCAAAGATGCAGCGATCGGTCTACTATATAAATCGAATCCTGAGGGATGCAGTGACTAGGTACTCTAAGCTGAAGAAATTGATCTACTCTCTTTTAATCACTGCTAGGAGACTCCGATCTTACTTTCAGAGATATACCATAATGATCCTCACGGATCAACCAATAAAAGCAGTCTTTCATCGAACGGATGCCTCCAGAAGAATCGCAAAATAGACGATCGAGCTCATAAAATTCGACATCAATTATCAACCTCGGCCATCGATCAAAGCCCAGATATTGGTAGATTTTGTAGTAGAATGTACCATTCTAGATGATGTCGAGCTTGAATAGAACGAGATCGGCATCCTATTGTCGCAACCGACCTTCTCGAAGAGAATGCCGACCTTTTCGAAGGTTTTTGGGCCTTGTACGTGGATGGTTTGTCCAACTCCACTGGAGCAAGTACAGGATTAGTCTTAGTCAGCCCCGAGGGAGTCGTCGCTGAGTATGCACTACGCTTTGAATTTTCTGCAACTAATAATGGGGCCAAATATGAAGCATTGATCATCGGGTTAAAAATAACAAGAGAGTTAAAAGTAGATCGACTTTAAGTCTATAGTGATTCTCAATTAGTGATCGACCAAGTTAGCGGCAACTATGAAGCACGGGAGAAAAGTATGATGAAATATCTTGAGAAAGTAAAGAATTTGACTCTGACCTTCGACAGTTTTAACATTCGATAGATTCCGAGGGCAAAAAATATAAGAGTCGACCTCCTCTCTAAATTGGCTACTTTAGCCCCAGTCGAACTATCCAAAAAAGTATTTTTCGAAACTCTAAAAAGCCCAAGCTCGGAGGAATCATAGTTCGTTATGCAGACGGAGTTCGAACTGAGCTGGATTGACCCGTTAGTTGCTTATCTCAAAAAGAAAGTTCTTTCTCGAGATCCGAAAGAAGCTCGAAAACTCAGAAATCAAGCCTTTCGATACATTTTGTATGAGGATAAGTTGTATAAGAGATCGTATTTCCTACCGCTGTTGAGATGTCTCCGACCTTCAGAGGTCGACTTCGCATTATAGGAAGTGCACGAGAAAAATTATGGAAGTCATATAGGAGCCAGGTCCCTATCATAAAAACTACTTCGATAAGGGTACTATTGGCCGACTTTATATCGCGATTCTATAAAGTATATCAAAAAATATGACCACTGTCAGAAGAATGCAAACCTATAAAGACAGCCGGCCTCCAAGCTTACTCCACTGAGCACACCTTAGCCATTTGCATAGTGAAAAATGGATATACTTGGTCCTTTTTCAATGGCATCCGGGCAACGAAAGTTCCTCCTGATTGCGATCGACTACTTCACCAAATGGATCAAAGCCGAACCACTAGCAAAAATTATCGAGGCCAAGGTACAGAACTTGGTTTGAAAGTCAATCGTCTACCAGTTCGGTTTGCCCCGAACTTTCATAATAGATAATGGATGACAGTTCGTTGGGATGAGGTTCGCCGAGTTCTGTGAAGATCTAAACATCTTTCATCACTTCACATCGGTAGCTCACCCATAGGCAAATGAAAAAGCTGAAGTGACTAATCGGATCCTGCTGCAAGGCATCAAGACAAGGCTCGATAGAGCAAGGGGGCCTGGGTGGATGAACTCTACCACGTCCTTTGGGCGTACTGAACTACTCAGAGGCTACCAACTGAAAAAATACCATTCACCTTGGCTTTCGAAATGGATGCAGTTATCCCAATCGAATTTAAACTCTCATCAGTGTGGGTCATGGCCTTCAATGAGTAGCGTAACCCATAGAACCTCAGAATCAACCTCGACTTGTTGGAAGAAAAAAAAGATGACGCCCAGGTTCGGATGGCGGCCTATAGGTGAAAAGTGGTCCGATACTATAACTCTAAAGTTAAAGATAAAATATTTAGAGTGGGGGACTTAGTGCTTCAACGAGCCACCATATCTCAGTCTCAGAGCTAGGAAAAGCTTGCCTCGAATTGGAAAGGCCCGTATGAAGTAGAGAAGGTCATTCGATCCGAAAGTTATCATCTGAAGAAGCTCGGAGGGACAACGCTCCTACGACCTTAGAATTCAGAAAATCTGAGAATGTATTACCAATAATTTTCTATCAACAAAACTCCTCTATTTCAATGTTATTGTCTCTTGGTGCAAAAACTATATGATGATAGGAAAGAAGCAATCAATAATGGCCATGCTAAGAATAGAAGAAGAACCTCGTCCTAACATGAGCAAAGTTGAAGACCTCGTTCATTTTAGATGAGATGGAGGAAGAGGTCCTGACAACAGCCCTTATGTGCCCCCATAGTCCGTTAGGAATAGGAGGAGAACCTCATCCTAATATGAGCAAAGTTGAAGACCTCATTCATTTTAGACGAGATGGGGGGAGAGATCCTGACAACGGCCTTTTATGTGCCCCCACAGTCGGTTAGGAATAGGAGGAGAACCTCGTCTTAATGTGAGTAAAGTTGAAGATCTCATTTATTTTAGACGAGATGGGGAGAGAGGCCCTGATAACAGCACTTATTTGCCCCCATAGTCCATTAGGAGTAGGAGGAGAACCTCGTCCTAACGTGAGCAAAGTTGAAGATCTCGTTCATTTTAGACGAGATGGGGGGAAAGCCCTGACAACGGTCCTTATGTGACCCTACAGTCCATTAGAAACAGAAGGAGAACCTCGTCCTAACGTGAGCAAAGTTGAAGGCCTCATTCATTTTAGACGAGATGGGGGGAGAGGTCCTGACAACAACCCTTATGTGCCCCCACAGTCCGTTAGGAACAGGAGGAGAACCTCGTCCTAACGTGAGCAAAGTTGAAGGTCTCGTTCATTTTAGATGGGATGAGAGGAGAGGCTCCGACAACGGCCCCATGGTACCCAACAACGACAAGAAATAAGATCTCCCCCAAGCTCCAGTGTCTACGCCAACCGAAGAAAAGATCTCTTCAACCTCGGCTGGAGATAAGATCTCCCCAAAGCTTCAGCTTCAACTTCAACATCGGTTGGAGATAAGATCTCCCCCGAACCTCTACATCAATAAGAGATAAGATCTCTTCAACCTCGACTGGAGATAAGATCTCTCCCGAGCTTTAGCTTTGACTTCAACCTCGGTTGGAGATAAGATCTCTTCCAAGCTTTTACATCAATATGAGATAAGATCTCTTCAACCTCGGCTGGAGATAAGATCTCCTTCAAGCTTCAGCTTCGACTTCAACCTCAGGTGGAGATAAGATCTCTCCGAGCCTTTATGTCAATAAGAGATAAGATCTCTTCAACCTCGGTTGGAGATAAGATCTCCCCCGAGCTTCAGCTTCAGCTTCAACTTCAACCTCGGCTGGAGATAAGATCTCTCCCAAGCTTCTACAACAGGAGATAAGATCTCCTTCAACCTTGGCTGGAGATAAGATCTCTTCCGAACTTCTACGTCTACGTCAATAGGAGATAAGATCTTCTTCAACCTCGGCTGGAGATAAGATCTCTCCCGAGCTTCTACGTCAATAGGAGATAAGATCTCCTTCAACCTCGACTGGAGATAAGATCTCTTTCAAACTTCTACATCAACAGAAGATAAAATCTTCTTCAACCTTTGCTATAGATAAGATCTCCCCAAGCTTCAACTTCAACAAAAGATGAGATCTCCCCCGAGCTTCAACCTCAATGGGTGCAGAGTCTAGAAAAAAATTTCGGCAGTCGTCTTTCTTATACTTTCTTTCTTCAAATTTCAAACTCGGGAGTGGGGTTACTATTATTGGGAATAAATTTTGCTCTCATCGAAGTTTAGTTTGATGCTTAGTCTAACGCAACTGGCAATCATGGAAGAGCTTCGATCAGAAATTCTCCCTCCAACAGTCGATCTCCTCCAGCAGCCGAACTTATTCAGTAGCCAAACTCCTCCAACGACCGAATCCCAGCTGAATTCCTTCCAAACTTCTTCAGTCGAGTTCCTCTAGGAGCCGAACTCCATCCGAACTTCTTCCTCAGACGGATTCCTCCAGTAACCGAACTTCTTCCAAATTTTTTCTTCAGTCAAGTTCCTCCAGGAGCCGAACTCCCTCCGAACTTCTTTCTCAGATGGATTCCTCCAGTAACCGAACTCCTTCCAAATTTCTTCTTTAGTCGGATTCCTCCAGGAGTCAAACTCCTTCCAGATTTCTCCTTCGATCGAACTCCTTCAGGAGCCGAACTCGTTCTGAATTTTTCCTTCAGTCGAATTTTTTCAGGAGTCGAACTTCTTCCGAATTTCTCCTTCAGTCAAGTTCCTTCAAGAGCCGAACTACTTACGAATTTCTTCTCCAAGAGCCAAACTACTTCCAGATTTCTTCTTCAGTTAGATTCCTCCAGGAGCCAAACTCCTTTTGGATTTATCTTTCAGTCAAGTTCCTCTAGAAGCCGAACTTCTTACGGATTTTTTCTTCAGTCAGACTCCTCTAGGAGCCGATCTTCTTCCAGACTTCTCCTTCAGTCGGATTCCTCCAGGAGCCGAACTTCTTCCGGATTTCTCCTTCGGCCGAACTTCTTTCAGATTTCTCTTTCAGTCAGATTTCTCCAAGAGTCGAACTCCTTCCAGATTTCTTCTTCAGTCAAGTTCCTCCAGGAGCCGAACTACTTATGGATTTCTCATCTAGGAGCCAAACTTCTTTCAGACTTCTCCTTCAGTTGGACTCCTCCATGAGCCAAACTCCTTATAGATTTCTCCTTCATGAGCCAAACTCCTTACAGATTTTTTCTTCAATCGAACTCCTTCAGGAGTCGAACTCCTTTCGAATTTTTTCTTCGATCGAACTCCTCCAGGAGCCGAACTCCTTCCGAATTTCTCCTTCAGTCAAGTTTCTTCAGGAGCCAAACTTTCTCCGAACTTCTCCTTCAGTCAGATTTCTTCAGGAGCCGAACTCCTTCCAGACTTCTCCTTCAGTCAGATTCCTCTAGTGGATTACTTTCAGAGTTCAGCTAACATTTATCCCAGATGATCTCCTCTAGCCGTATTCCTTTTAGGAGTCCGAACTCTTCTAAAATTAATTTATGTCAAAGCTCTTCACCAACCAACATCTGTTTCCTCCGAACTTCGACTATTAAATCTCAATGAATCAACGGACACCACTCTCCATAACAAACTCTACGTGATCCCGAGCGGCCCACTATCGAATGGCCACATCACAATAATGGACATCTTTCTCCATAACAAACTTCACATGGCCCCGAACGACCCACTACCGGATGGTTACGGTCGTCACTATCAGTCTGTTACAGGCTCCGTCTATAAAAAAGGACCCTCAGATACGTTTTCTCTAAGCTTTCTTCTGCTTTCCAAAATTCTGCTGGACTCTTTTCTGAGCACTCCATTTCTGTTGGCTAAAAGAGCTGATTTGATCGTCGGAAGATCCTGCTGAAGCTACCACCATTGACTCCGAATGGAATTTTATTTTGTAGATCACCGACGGCAACTTCTTCTTTCTCAACTCTAACTCAAATTCGGCATCAACCAGATTCTGCATCAATAAAATTATTAATTTTTATTTCAAATCGATGATTGTGAGTGAAAGCAATATACCAATCTAATAAATTCAATGAACTTGAATATTATTTGTTGACTTAGTATAATCCACACAATTAGATTTTTTTTTTTTTGTAATTTATGGTTAATATAGGCTACCAGTAAATGGCCTCTAGCATAAGGCAGGAAGAATCTTCGTTTGAAATTATTTATTTTTATTTAAAAAATATGACTTTGATGAAAACCAATATATTAATATAATAAATTTAATAACTTTGTACATTATTGTTGTCTTATTAAAACCCACATAATTAGTGTTTTTTTTACATCATTTGCAATCAATAAAGGCCCTAGTAAACGGCCCCAGCATAAGGCAAGACGAGTCTTCCATTTGGAACTATTTATTTTTATTTAAAAATTATGATAGTGATTGAAACCAATATATCAATATGATAAATTTAATGAACTTGGACATTATTTATTGAGTTAGTATAATCCACACAATTGGATTATTTATTTACGGTCAGTATAAGCCACATGTAAACATTCCCGGGCACGAGGCAAAAAGAGCATTTCATTTAAAATTATTTATTTTTATTTAAAAAATAAAATTATGATTAAAACTAGTATATCAATATAATAAATTTAATAAACTTAATTTTTTTTATTATTTTAATATAATCTATGTTGGGGATGAACCCCGTTCCCACCGAAGTCTAGTCCGATGCTCAGTCCGATGCTACCAGTAGCCGCAGAAGAGCTTCAGCAGACGAGCTTCAGCAGATGGGCTTTAGCCGAACTGCCCAGCGACCGAGCTTCTTCGAACTCCTAATGGCCAGGCCTCAGCCGAAGTCCTTCGACCGAGCCTCAGCCGAAGCCCTTCGACCGGGCCCCAGCCGGGCTTCAACGGAATCCCCCGACGTCCGAACTCCTCAGCGGTCGTCCCTCGGCCGAACTCTCCAAGCGGCCAACGCTTCAGCCGGCCGAGCTCCTTGGACGCCCAGCAGATGGGTCTTAACCGAACCCTTACAGTCGGCCGAGCTTCTTTGGACTTCTCTTCGGCCGAACCCCCAGCGGCCGAGCTTCTTCTAACCCATTCAGCCGGCCGAACTACTTAGCAGCCGAGCTCCTTTGGACTCCCAGCGGTCGGGCCTCAACCGAGCTCCTTCGGACCTCTCAGCGGTCGAAATCTTCAGCGGTCGTCCCTCGGCCGAACTTCCAGCGACAGAGCTCGTTCCGAACTCTCAGCAGCCGAACCTTAGCTACACTCCTCCAGCCAGATGCGTACGAGAGCCCAACTCTCCTCCAAGCTTCCTCTTCGGCCCGGACTTCTCACCGACCGAGTTTCTACCAAACTCCCCAGGGGCCAAGCCTTAGCCGCCGCCTATGGGAGCCGAACTCCTTCCAAGCTTCCTCTTCAGGAGCTCGAACTCCTCCGAAATAGGCACACAATGAAGGCCTTCAACCCTTCATTCGGCTGGCTCTGCAGCCATCACCATCAGTCTGCCGCAAGCTCTGCAGCCATCACCATCAGTCCACCACGAGCAATAGCGACCCGCTATCAAGCGGCGATGGCTGTCACCGTCAACCTGCCGCACACGGCACCTTTCCATGAGACTAGCCCCGCCGAACCTCGAGCGGCCCGCCAACACGCGGCTGCAGCTGTCACCATCAAGCTCCGCTATAAAAAGGACCCTCCAGATACGCTAATTCGAACCTCTCTGATCTTTAAGCTCTCCTCTTCTTCTTCAAGCTCCGGAACTCATTCCCGAGCACTCCATTCTTATTGACCAGAGCTGACTTGATCGTCGGAGGGTTCTGCCGAAGCCACCCCCCACCGGCTCTGGATGGGACTCTATTTTGCAGGTCCCCGACAGTGACCTCAGCGGCCTCCACCCCAGCGGACTCCGACGATGACCAGTTTCTGCGTCAATAGATTGGCGCTAGAAGGAGGGGCGCACGAACCTCCGAGATTCCCTTATTCTTAAAGGAGTGCTCGGCGACTCTTCTCTTCCCTCTCCGGAGGTCTTCCTTTTTTCTTTCGAAGAGAAAATACCTTCCAGGAGAGCTTCGACACGGCGCTCGACAGCCTTCACGGTCCGATCCCATCCAGATCCATCTATTTTTGTTTGCTCGATGGCCTCCGCGGCCCGATCCCATCCAGATCCGTCTGTTCCCGCTTTGGCCCGGCAGCTCAGATTCCACTTGTACCTACGGTGGAGGTGGAGCAGTTCGACCTACTTGTCCGATAGGTCCGTGGCCTCACGGAGGCATTGCAGGCTATACAGCAGCCTCCGATGGTGACTCCACCAGAAAACCCATCATTGGAACGAAGGAAATCGGCCCTAAGGAAGAGTACCAGGGCCAGCATATCGGTCGCCCCGGAGAAGGAAAAATAGAGGGCCGAGGATCCATGTTTGGATCATTGTTCTCTTCTGGGGGAGACCTTCCCCATTCGTAGTCGGAAGCACCCCAAGATCTGTAGCCAAGATGACACCCTCTATTGCAGACTACGGAAGATGGACCGACGTATTGAAGAGCTCGGCCGCATCACCTCGGCCCATCATGCCGACGTCCATGCCGAACCTCCCTTCTCTCTCCGAATTATGCAAGAACATGTTCCACCGACCTTCGAGCTCCCTCAACTGGAAAGCTACGATGGAACTTCTGATCCAGCTGATCACCTAGAAGACTTTCGTGCCATGATGCTGCTTCACAGCACTTCAGATGCCATGCTGTGCCGAGCCTTTCCATCTACCTTAAAGGGAGCAGCGAGGAACTGGTACTCGACGTTGAAGTCAAGTACGATCTTCTCTTTCGACTAGATGAGCAGTCAGTTCGCGGTCCACTTCATCAGCAGCCGACGATCGAGCCGAGGTTCAGATTCCCTGATGAGCGTCAAGCATAAGCAAGGGGAATCCATCCGGGCTTACATCACCTGGTTTAACGCCGCGGTATTGGAAGTCCGGGACTTGAACCAGTCTGTCGCAATGGCCGCACTCAAGGGTGGCCTTCAGAAAAATAACTTGCTATTTTCTCTGAAAAAAAGTATCCCAAGGACTTTGCCGGTCTGCTGGCTCGAGCCGAGAGATATGCCCGTGCGGAAGAAGCCTTCAAGTTGAAAGACGAGAAAGCCCTGAGAGAGCGATTGATAGATGAGGAAGAGCCGAGCGAAGTTTGGCTGTGCTCGCAGACCCCCTCCGAAAGCAGGCGGGCCCAAACTCCTCGAACTCGCCCCGACAGAGGGGTGTGAAGAAGCCCTCCTCCTGGAAGATTCCGCCACTATGCCCCCCTCAACGCTCCTCAAACTCAGATTCTCACCGAAGTAAAGAACCAGCTGTCGAGATCGAAAGGGTTACGGTCTCCCCCAAACAAGCATGATCGAAATAAGTATTGCTTCTACCATCGCGATTACGGCCACGACACCGAGGAATGCATCCAGCTCCGAGACGAAATTGAGGAGCTCGTCAGAAAGGGATGGCTGGATAAATTCCTCCGGCACCAGCCTGAAGCAGAAAAAGATCGATCAAGGGCGCTGCCATAGCCAGAGACGGCAAGGAGCTCGGCGCTGCCGTAGCCAGAAACCGCAAGAAGGTCGGCCACCTTACGGCATCATCCACATTGCCCCTGGGAGGAGCTTGGTGCGTCAGCAATTCGTCGTCTCCCAGCGACAAGAGCTTGCACCAAATTGAGGAGGCCAGCATGAGAAGGTCGTCCACCCCGAGACTTATTACCGAAGAAATGCAGAGGAACAATGCTACCACGACCTTAAAATACAGAATTTGGGGATGCGCTACTAGTAACTTTCTTTCAATAAAATTCTTTCCTTTCGATAATATTATTTCTGGATGCGAAAACTATGCGATGACAGGAAAGAAGCAGTCAATAATTGCCGCATTAGGAACAGGAGGAGAACCTCGTCCTAACACGAGCAACAATCTCGACTAGAGATAAGATCTCTCCCGAGCGAAAGCCTCGTTCATAAAGGACGAGATGGGGGGAGAGGCCCTGACAGCGGCCCTTATGTGCCCCCACAGCCCGTTAGGAACAGGAGGAGAGCCTCATCCTAACGCGAGCATCAACCTCGGCCAGAGATAAGATCTCTTCCGAGCGACCATTGACAACCTCGGCTAGAGATAAGATCTCTCCCGAGCAACCGTGGTCAATCTCGATTAGGAACAGGAGGAGAACCTCATCCTAACGCGAGCATCAACCTCGACTAGAGATAAGATCTCCTCCGAGTGACCGTTGATGACCTCGGCTAGAGATAAGATCTCTCCCGAGCGACCGTGGGCCTGTTAGGAACAGGAGGAGAACCTCATCCTAATGCGAGCATCAACCTCGGCTAGAGATAGATCTCTTCCGAGCGACCGTTGACAGCCTCGCCAGAAATAAGATCTCTTCTGAGCGACCGTGGACAACCTCGATTAGGAATAGGAGGAGAACTTCGTCCTAACATGAGCATCAACCTCGGCTAGAGATAAGATCTCTTCCGAGCGATCGAGTCAACCTCAGCTAGAGATAAGAATCTCTCCCGAGCGACCGTGGGCGCGTTAGGAATAGGAGGAGAACCTTGTCCTAACGCGAGCATCAACCTCAGCTAGAGATACGATCTCTCCAAGCGACCGTTGACAACCTCGGCCAGAGATAAGATCTCTCCCGAGCGACCTTGGACAACCTCGGTTAGGAACGGGAGGAGAACCTTGTCCTAAACCGAGCACAACCTCGTGGGCACGTTAGGAACGGGAGGAGAACCTCGTCCTAACGCGAGCATCAACCTCGGTAGAGATAAGATCTCTCCTGAGCGATCGTGGGCACGTTAGGAACTGGAGGAGAACTCGTCCTAACGCGAGCATCAACCTCGGCTAGAGATAAGATCTCTTCCGAGCGACCGTTGACAACCTCGGCTAGAGATAAGATCTCTTTCGAGCGACCGTGGGCTCGTTAGGAACAAGAGGAGAACCTCGTCTTAACGTGAGCATCAACGACGGCTAGAGATAAGATCTCTCCCGAGCGACTGGGCCAACCTCGGCCGAAGAGCTTCAACCTCGACCAGAGAAGACCTCTTCCAAGTGGTCGGAATGACCTCCGCCAGAGATGAGATCGGAGACAATCTCATCCCGAGACCAGATCTCTTACGAGCGCCCGTATCAACTTCGACTGTAGAAGACAATATCGCCCCCGAGGAGCTCAACCTTCGACTTCGATCACAGCGGACGAAGCCTCCTCCAACCTCGGTTGGAGAAGGAATCTCCCCCGAGCTTCGGCCTGGACCAGCATGGAGCCCAGAAGAAGACTTGGGCAGTCACCTTTCCTGCACTCCCTTCATTTGAGTTTCGAACTCGGGAGTGGAGGGGCTAGTATTGGGGATGAACCCCGCTCCCACCGAAGTCTAGTCCAATGCTTAGCCCGATGCTACCAGTAGCCATAGAAGAGGTTCAGCAGACGGACTTTAGCCGAACTGCCCAGCGACTGAGCTCCTTCGGACTCCCAACGGCCAGGCCTCAACTGAAGTCCTTCAATCGGGCCTCAGTCGAAGCCCTTCGATCAGGCCCCAATCGGGCTTCAACGGAATCCCCCGGCGCCCGAACTCCTCAGCGGTCGTCCCTCGGTCGAACTCTCCAAGCGGCCATCCCTTCAACTGACCGAGCTCCTTGGACGCCCAGCAGATGGGTCTTAACCGAACCCTTACAGCCGACCGAACTGCCCAGCTAGCCGAGCTTCTTCAAACTTCTCTTCGGCCGAACCCCAGTAACCGAGCTTCTTCTAATCCGTTCAGCCGGCCGAACTACTTAGCAGCCGAGCTCCTTCGGACTCCCAGCGGTCAGGCCTCAACCGAGCTCCTTCGGACTTCTAGCGGTCAAGCCTCAATCGAGCTCCTTCGGACCTCTCAGCGGCCGAAATCCTCAACGGTCGTCCCTCAGCCGAACTTCCAGCGATCGAGCTCGTTCCGAACTCTCAACAGCCGAACCTTAGCTACACTCCTCCAACCAAATGCATACGAGAGCCCAACTCTCCTCCAAGCTTCCTCTTCGACCCAGACTTCTCATCGATCGAGTTCCTACCGAACTTCCCAGTGGCCGAGCCTTAGCCGCCGCCTATGGGAGTCGAACTCCTTCCAAGCTTTCTCTTCAGGAGCTCGAACTCCTCCGAAATAGGCACATGACGAAGGCCTTCAACCCTTCATTCAGCTGGCTCTACAGCCATCACCATCAGTCCGCCGCAAGCTCTGCAACCATCACCATCAGTCCACTACGAACGATAGCGATCCACTATCAGGCGGCGATGGCTGTCACCGTCAACCCGCCACACACGGCACCTTTTCGTGAGACTGGCCCCATCGAACCTCGAGCGGTCTGCCAACACATGGCTGCAGTTGTCACCATCAAGCTCCGCTATAAAAAGGACCCTCCAGATACGCTAATTCGAACCTCTCTGATCTTTAAGCTCTCATCTTCTTCTTCAAGCTTCGGAACTCATTTCCGAGCACTCCATTCTTGTCGACCAGAGCTGACTTGATCGTCGGAGGGTCCTGTCGGAGCCACCCCCCATCGGCTTCGGACGGAACTCTATTTTGCAGATCTTCGACGGCGACCTCAGCGGCCTCCACCCCAGTAGACTCCGACGACGATCAGTTTCTACGTCAACAATCTATATAATAATAATAATAATAATATTATTATTATTATTATTATTATTATTATATATATATATCATTTGCCATCAATATAGGCCACCAGTAAATAGCCCTAAGTTTAAGGCACAAAGAATTTTCAATTTAGGATCCATTTGGTTAGGATATGTCAGATTATGAGATAATCTGATAATTCTTAAAAATTATTTTTTTAAAAAAATAATCATAAAAAAAAATAATTTTTATCATATTTGGTTAATAAGAAAATTATTCTAAAAATGATATTAAAAAAATATTACTATATTTGATTGGAGATAATCTTATATAGAAATATAGTAAAATTTATAAATATATTCTTTAATATAAAATATTTTTTAATACTAGAATAGCATTATCATCTTTAATTAGTTTTTATATAATGACTATAATCACATAGTCTTTTGCATAATATCATCTCTATCTTAATTTTTTTATAATAGCTCTTTATTGAATGAATTTGAAAAGATATTAGAACAAATTGAATCATTACATATGCAGCTTTATTAGAGGTATTTTTCAAATATGAATTATTACCAATCAAAAAATTATCAAATATAAATTCTTCCATAATATTTGTTGGGGATAAACTCCGCTTCTGTCGAAGTCTAGTTCGATGCTCAGCCTAATGCAACCAGTAGCCATGGAAGAGCTTCAGCAGACGGATCTTAACCGAACCCTTATAACCGATCGAACTGCTCAGCTGGTCGAGCTCCTCAGCTGTCGTTCCTCGATCGAACTTCTCAAGTGACCGTTCCTTCAGTCGATCGAACTTCTCAGCGGTCGTTCCTCGGTCGAACTTCTCAGCGAACCCCTCGGTGGCCGTCCCTCGATCGAACTTCTCAGCGATCGAGCTCCTTCCGAACTTTCAGTGGCCGAGCCTTAGCCGCACTCCTCTAGCCAGATGCTTACAAGAGCTGAACTTCCTCCAAGCTTCCTCTTCGATCGGACTTCTTCGGGAGCTGGACTCATCCCAGACATCCTTCGGATGGACTTCTTCAAGAGCCGGACTCCTCCTAGACACCCCCTTCGATCGACCGAGCTCCTACCAAACTCTCCTACAATCGAGCCTTAGCCGCACACCTCCAGTCAGACGCCTACAGGGTCCGAACTCCTTCTGAGCTTCCTCTTCAGGAGTCCGAACTCCTCCAAACACGTTGAAGCCCTTCAATCCTTCATTCGGCCCCGAGCGGCTCAGTATCAAGATAGCTGCAGCCATCACCATCAGTCCACCATAAGCAATAGCGATCCGCTATCAGGCGGCGATGGCGGTCACCATCAATCCACTGCAGACAGCACCTTTCCCTAGGACTGACTCCGTCAGACCTCGAGCGGTCCATCAGCATGCGGATGCAGCTGTCACCATCAAGCTTCACCTATAAAAAGGACCCTCCAGATATGCTATCTCCAACCTCTGATCTCTAAGCTCTAAGCTCTCCTTTTCTCTCTAAGCTCTCGAAAATCATTCTCGAGCACTCCATTCCTGTTGGCCAGAGTTGACTTGATCGTCGGAGGGTCCTATCGAAGCCACCCCCCACCGACTCTGGATGGGACTTTATTTTGCAGGTCCCCGACGGTGACCTCGTCCACCTCCGCTCCAGCTGCTTCTGGCGATGATCAATTTCTACGTCAACAGATTGATTGGCGCTAGAAGGAGGATCCGAACCTCTGAGATTCTTTTATTCTTAAAGGAGTGCTCGATGACGATTTCTCTCCCCCCCTCTAGGGATCTCTCTCCTTCCTCTCTAGAGTTCTTTTTCAAAGAGAAAATACCTCCTAGGAGAGCTTCGACTCGGCGATCAGCCACCTGCGCATCAGGTCCATCTGCTCCCGTTTCAATCCCGACAGCCCAGGCTCCACACGAAGTCACCGCAGACGTGGAGCAGTTCAACCTACTGATCAGGTTCATGACCCCGCCAAGATGATGCAGATCGTGCGACAACCTTCGATGGAGACTTTGCCAGCAAACCCACCATGAGGATGCGAGGAACCGACCTTAAGGGAGAGCATTTGGGCATACCAATCGTACTTAGGAAGGAGAAATGGAGAGCAGAAGTTTTCCCATAAAAGATTTCGCAAGAAGGCGGAATGAAGTTCGGCCACGTCCACGACCTTCCCACGCAAGTGAGGCCGAACTTTTCGAAGCTCATCATCAAGGAAGCCCCGACAAAGAGGCATGAAGTTCTCCCATAGAAGATTTCATAAGAAAGTGGAATGAAGATCGGCGCAAGCGAGGCCGAACTCTCCATCGAGCCCATCATCGAGGAAGCCCCGACAGAGGGGTATGAACTTCCCCCAGAGAAGGTTTTGCAAGGAGGCGGAATGAAGTTCGGCCAAATCCACGACCTCCCCAACGCAAGTGAGGCCGAACTTCACCTCGAGCTCGCAATCAAGGAAGCCCCGATAAAGGAACATAAAGTCCTCCCGGTGAAAGCTTCACAGGAGGACGGAGTGAAGTTCGGCGCAAGCACGGCCGAACTTTCCCTCGAGTATGTCATCAACGAAACCCCCTGCAAAGAATTCACAGGAGGTGGAACGAAGTTTGGGCAAGCAAAGTCGAGCTCCCCCTCGAGCTCGTCGTCAAGGAAGTCTGGATAAAGAAGCATGAAGTTCTCCCGCAAAAGCTTTCGCGGGAAAGAGGAACGAAATTCGGTGCAAGCGAAGGCAAACTCTCCCTCGAAGCTCATCATCAAAATGAACTTCGGCACAAGCGAGGCTGAACTCTCCCTCGATGCTCATCAACGGAATAAAGTTTGGTGCAAGCAAGGCCAAACTCTCCCTCAAACCTTATTATCGGTGCAAGTGAGGCCGAACTCCCCCTCGAGTATACCACCAAGGAAGCCCCAACAGAAGGACACGAAGAAGCCCTCCTCCCAAAAATGCTCCTCGAACTCAAATTCTCATCGAAGTTGAGAGTCAGCTGCCAAGACCAAAAGGGTTATGGTCTCCTCCAAACAAGTACGATCGTGGCAAGTACTTCCTCTACCATCGTGACCACGACCACGACACTGAGGAATGCATCCAGCTCTGAGACAAAATTGAGGAGCTTGTTAGAAAGGGGCGGCTGGGTAAATTCCTTCAATGCCAGCTTGAAGATCGGCCAAGGGCGCTACCATAGCCAGAAATGGCAACGAGAAGATCGACCAAGGGTGCTATCGTAACCAAAAATGACAAGGTCGGCTGCCTCACGACGTCATCAACATTACCCTTGGGAGGAGCTTGGTATATCGACGATCCATCATCTTCCGGCATCAAAGCCAAGAGAAGCATGCTCCAAATTGAGGAGGCCAATAGAAGATGGAGGTCGTCCGGCCCAGAGCTTATCGACCAAAGAAATATGGAGGAACAACGCTACCACAATCCTAAAATATGAAGAATTTGGGGATGCGCTGCCGGTAACTTCCTTTCAATAAAATTCCTCCCTTTCGATAATGTTATTTCTGGATGCAAAAACTATGCGATGACAGGGAAGAAGCAGTCAATAGTTGCCGTGTTAGAAACAAAAGGAGAACCTCGTCCTAACACGAGCAGATCGAAGACCTTCAACCTCGACTGCAGGAGATAAGATCCCCCCTAAGGATCCGGGCCAACTTCGACCGCAGGAGATAAGATCTCCCCCAAGGAAAGCTCGGCTGCAGGAGATAAAATCTCCTCCGAAGAAAGCTCGGCTATAGGAGATAAGATCTCCCCTGAGAAAAGCTCAACTGTAGGAGATAGGATCTCCCCCGAGTTTCCGCATCAACCTCGATCGAAGGAGATAAAATCTCCCCCAGAAAAGCTCGGCTGTAGGAGATAGGATCTCCCCTGAGTGCCCGCATCAACCTCGGGATAGAAATAAGATAGATCTCCCGAGTGCCCGCATCACTCGGCTGCAGGAGATAAGATCTCCCGAGTGCCTACTTCAATCTTGGGCCGTAGGAGATAAAGATCTCCCCCGAGGAAAGCTCGGCTGCAGGAGATAAAGATTACCCCCGAGGAAAGCTCAGCTGCAGGAGATAGGATCTCCCCCGAGTTTTCGCATCAACCTCAGGTCGAAGGAATTAAAGATCTCCCCGAGGAAATCAACTCTCGTGCAGGTAATGATAAGAAGATCTCCCCCAAGTGCCCGCATCAACCTCGGCTGCAGGAGATAAAGATCTCCCCTGAGGCAACCTCGGCTGCAGGAGATAAGATCTCTCCTCGAGTGTCCGCATCAACCTCGGCTGTAGGAGATAAAATATCCTCCGAGTGCCCGCATAAACCTCAGCTGCAGGAGATAAGATCTTCCCCGAGGAAACCTCAACTGCAGGAGATAAGATCTCCCGAGTGCCCGCTTCAACCTCGGCCGTAGGAGATAAGATCTCCCCCGAGAAAAGCTCGGCTGCAGGAGATAAGATCTCCCCCGAAGAAAGTTCGACTGCAGGAGATAGGATCTCCTCCGAGTTCCCGCATCAACCTCAACCGAAGGAGATAAGATCTCCCCCGAGAAAAGCTCGGCTGTAGGAGATAAGATCTCCCCCGAGTGCCCGCATCAACCTCGACTGCAGGAGATAAGATCTCCCCTGAGGCAACCTCGGCTGTAGTAGAGATAATCTCTCCGAGTGCCCGCATCAACCTCAGCTGCAGGAGATAAGATCTCCCATGAGGAAAGCTCGACTGCAGGAGATAAGATCTCTCCCGAGTGCCCGCATCAACCTCGGCTGCAGATCTTCCCCGAGGCAACCTCGGCTGTAGGAGATAAGATCTCCCCCGAGTGCCCGCATCAACCTCAGCTGCAGGATATAAGATCTCCCCCGAGGAAACTTCGGTTGCAGAAGATAAGATCCTCCCCCGAGAAAAGCTCGATTTGTAGGAGATAGGATCTCCCACGAGTTCCGACATCAACCTCGATCGAAGGAGATAAGATCTCCCCCGAGAAAAGCTCGATTACAGGAGATAAGATCTCTCCCCCGAGTGCCCGCATCAACCTCGACTGTTGGAGATAAAATCTCTCCACACGAGAAAACCTCGACTGCAGGAGATAAGATCTCCCCCGAGGAAAACCTCATCTGCAGGAGATAAGATCTCCCCCGAATGCCCGCTTCAACCTCGACCGCAGGAAGATAAGATCTCCCCTGAGGAAAGCTCGGCTACAGGAGATAAGATCTCCCCCGAGGAAAGCTCAGCTATAGGAGATAGGATCTCCCCCGAGTTCCCGCATCAAACCTCGACCGAAGGAGATAAGATCTCCCCTGAGTGCCCACTCAATCTCGACCGTAGGAGATAAGATCTCCTCCGAGGAAAGCTCGACTGCAGGAGATAAGATCTCTCCCGAGGAAAGCTCGGCCGCAGGAGATAGGATCTCCCCCGAGTTTCCGCATCAACCTCGACCGAAGGAGATAAGATCTCTCCCAGAAAAGCTCGGTTGCAAGAGATAGGATCTCCTCCGAGTGCCCGCATCAATCTCGACCGAAGGAAATAAGATCTCCCCCGAGGAAAGCTCGACTGCAGAAGATAAGATCTCCCCCAAGTGCCCGCATCACACTCGATTGCAGGAGATAAGATCTCCCCCGAGCACCCGCATCGACCCCGGCCATAGGAGACCGAGTCAACCTCGGTCGAAGATAAGATCTCTCCCAATCGACCGAGCCAACCTTGGCCAGAGATCGGATCTCTCCCGAGCGCCCATATTGACCTCGACTGCAGGAGAGATCTCCTCCGAAGCAGCCTCGGCTGTAGGAGACAATGTCGCCCCCGATGAGCTCAACCTCCAATCTCGATCGCAGGAGATGAGGCCTACCTCAACCTCGGTTGGAGATGGAATCTCTCCCAGACTTCAACTTCAACATCAACTTTAGTTAAAGATGAGATCTCCCCCAAGCTTCGACCTGAACCAGCACGGAGCTCAGAAGAAGACTTCAGCAGTCGTCTTTTCTATACTTCCTTTCTTTGAGTTTCGAACTCGAAAGTGGGGGGCTAGTGTTGGGGATAAACCCCACTCCTACCGAAGTCTAGTTCGACGCTCAGCCTAATGCAACCAGTAGCCATGGAAGAGCTTCAGCAGACGGATCTTAGCCGAACCCTTACAGTCGGCCGAACTGCTCAGTTAGCCAAGCTCCTCAGCTGTTGTCCCTTCAGCCGGTCGAACTTCTCAGCGGTCGTTCCTCGGTCGAACTTCTCAGCAAACCCCTCGGCGATCGTCCTCCGGCCGAACTTCTCAACAATCGAGCTCCTTCCAAACTCCCAGCGGTCGAGCCTTAGCCGCACTCCTTCAGTCAGATGCTTACGAGAGCCGAACTCCCCTCCAAGCTTTCTCTTCGGTCGGACTTCTTCGGGAGCTGAACTCATCCCAGACATCCTTCGGACGGACTTCTTCAGGAGCTGGACTCCTCCCAGACATCCCCTTCGGTCGGTCAAGCTCCTACCGAACTTTCCTGCGACCGAGCCTTAGCCGTACACTTCCAGCCAGACGCCTATAGGGGTCGAACTCCTTCCGAACTTCCTCTTCAGGAGTCTGGACTCCTCCGAACACGTTGAAGCCCTTCAACCCTTCATTCGGCCTCGAGCGGCTTAGTATCAAGACAGCTGCAGCCATCACCATCAGTCCGCCGCAAGCGACAGCGATCCACTATCAGACGGCGATGGTGGTCACCATCAATCCGCTGCAGATAGCACCTTTCCTTAGGACTAACTCCGTCGGATCTCGAGCGGTCCACCAGCACGCGGCTACAGCTGTCACCATCAAGCTCCACCTATAAAAAGGACCCTCCAGATATGCTATCTCCAACCTCTGATCTCTAAGCTCTAAGCTTCCCTCTTCTCTCTAAGCTCTCGAAAATCATTCTCGAGCATTCCATTCATGTTAGCCAGAGCTAACTTGATCGTCGGAGGGTCCTGCTGGAGCCATCCCCCACCGACTTCGGACGGGACTTTGTTTTGCAGGTCTTCGGCGGCGACCTCGTCCACCTCCGCTTCTGCGTCAACAATATTTATTTTATTTTTTTTCTTCAAAAAATAAATATGGGGCTCATTAATTATTTTATCATCTTTTTTTTATTCTTTTATACTAAATATAGTAATCTGATATAAGATTCATTTTTTTCATGCTAAATTATCTTCAACTAAATGGATCCTTAGAGTTATTTATTTTTATTTAAAACTTTTGATGGTGATTCAAGCCAACCTACTAATATAATGCATTTAAAGAAGTTGAACATTATTTGTTATCTTAGTATACTCCACATAATTGGATCCTTTTTTTATATCATTTGGATAAATGTAGACCACCCCTAGCATAAGACGAGAAGAGGCTTCCATTTAAATTATCTATTTTTATTTTACAACCGTGACTGGAACGAATATACTTATATAACAAATTTAATGAACTTGGACATTATTTATTGTCTTTGTGTACTCCACGTAGTAAGGTCTTGTTTACATCATTTGTGGTCAATATAGGGCACCAGGAAATGATCCCAGCATAACACAAGAAGAGGTTTTCGTTTAAAATTATTAATTTTTATTTGAAAACTGTGGCTGTGGTTGGAACCGATATATTCATAAAATAAATTTAATGAACTCGAACATTGGCCACCATTCACCGTAACAACAAAAAGAGAAAAAGAACGTAGTCCACTAAAAATTATTAGATTCACTCGTTCTAATGTGTAGGATATAAGCAAAATTAATAAAATTTTACACATCAACTAATTTTTTATTAATGACTAACTTTAGTTAATCATGATTAATGATTTAAAAGTTTTTATTGACTGTGTTATGGACTGAACCATGTTTTAAATATAAAAAAAATAAAATTTAATGTATTTTGAATTAAATCTAAAGTCCATCGTGATAGTGGGGTCTATTATAAGAAAAAATCTTTCTCAAGTTTTTTTTTCTACAATGGGCCCCAATATTATTCATCTCTCTGCACTTCCTGTCAGTGAAAATTTTATTTCAAGAAAAATTCTTTCTGCATAATGATTGGTCACCGCACGCTCCTACCTCTTACTCCCCCCCCCCACACACACACACACACGTTCCGTGCGTGATTTAATCATCATTCACGATGCAGAATTTCAGCTAAAGAATGACCCTTGTTCAAAACATGATGAACCCTACCTTTTCTTTATTGAAAACATGGTGCACCTCTTGATCTCATGTCCAATAAAAATTTTTGATTTCTTACTAAATCAAAAATTTTTATCGGTTACGATGTAGATTGAACCATATTTTGAATTTAAAAAAAAAAATCTACCGTATTTTGAATTAAATTCGACATCCATGGGGATCTATCATAGAGGAAAGCCTTTCTCACCTATTTGAGAGTTTTCCTTACTCTGGGCCCACTACAATCACTCGTAATAAATGAAGATTTTATTCAAAATATGATGAATTTTATTTTTTTAACCCCATGTCTAATAAAAACTTTCAAGTCAATGATTCCTTGTTAAATCAAAAATTTTTATTGGTTGTGGAGTGGACTAAATCATATTTTCAATAAAAAAAAAAGAGAGATAGATCCACCATGACGTCAAGGATGTAGAAATTTTTATTTATTTATTTAATTTTTTTTATAAAAAAATATTTTGTTATATGGGCATGATGCGCATCATGCACGATGATTATTAACGTACAGTATTAAAAAAAATATTTTTATTACTTTCGACCTGCATAAGTCTCGCGCGAGTGTGAATCACCGCGCGCGCGGGGTAGAAAGTATGACCCTTTCCTATATTGAGCCCCAATAGAAACTTTCGAGCGACTAAATTATAATTAACCATAATTAGTCATTAATGAAAAATTAAGTGATGTGCGAGATTTTTATTGACCTTTTCTGAAGCAGAATCTACCTATTGTTTTCTCCCACTAAACGTCCCTCACAAACGGCAAGGAGAGTTTTTTTAGGGCTCGTTTGCTTTCATCCCCGCTCCGGTCACCGCTTCCTCTTAACCTCCTCCAATTCGCCTTCCCCTTCCCCACAAATTTGTCTATAAATGGAATACGTTTCATCACCATCATCCTTCTTATCTTTCTTCCTCTCAACGCCTCCGCTACCAAAGTTTGGGCAAAGACGAATCCGAAGTCGAAGTGGGGTAAGACAAATCCAAAGACAAGGCAGCCAAGTCAAGCGATAATTTTTTTCCTTCTTTACCCCGTTCTTCTTCCAAGCTTCCTGCTTTCTATGCTGAAAGTGGGACCGTCAGCGAATCAGGTGCGCGAATGCAGCCTCAATTGCCGTCAAACCCGCAACCGCTACCACTCCCGTGATGTCCGCGGTTTTCTTCTTCTCACTCCATTCACGTCGTCTCCAGTCCCACTCTAACCCTCCTTTTCCCGAAATAACCCCATCATGGCATCCATCTTGTCTCTATTCCCTCTGCTAATCCTCCATACTCTGCTTCTAGCTCCCATCAAAACTTATTCCCAATATGACCTCAACCTCACCTACTGCGCCGGTGACGCCAACTACACCGTCCCCAGCACCTTCTCCTCCAACCTCAACCTCCTCCTCTCCAACCTCACCTCCTCCCCACGCGACGCAGGCTACTTCTCCAACACCACCGCCGGCGCCGACTCCTCAGCCCCCGCCTACGGCCTTGCCCAGTGCCGACCCGACATCTCCGCCTCCGAATGTTCCACCTGCCTCAACCGCTCCGCCGCCGCCGCCGCCACCAGCTGCCCCCTTCGGAAGTCCGCCACCATCCGCTTCGATTACTGCGTCCTCCGTTACTCCGACCGACGCTTCTTCGGCCAGCTCGAAGACGATGGGAACGCGACAGCTGTCAATCCCAATAACGCACCACCGGGGTTCTATGGGCATATGAGGAATCTGATGGACAAGATCGTGTCGCAGGCGGCGTCCATGGAACAGAAGTTTGGGGTTGGGATCACGAATTCCTCCAGTTATGGGTATATATACGAGTTGGCACAGTGTACCCGTGATCTATCGGAGACGGATTGCTCCACGTGTCTTGATCAGGCGGTCAGTGATTTGCGTTCCTGTTGCGGTGGGAGCGTAGGGGGACGGGACTTTAAGGTGAGTTGTGCCGTGAGGTTTGAGACCTTTCCCTTTTTCTCCCTGTTGTTCGTCCCTCCGCCGCCGCCGGGATCGAGTTCTTCGCCGGATGATGGCAATGGCACTGACACGACCGGTGCTGGTAAGCATAGTTCTTCCCTTGATGTAGAATGTCTCCCTCAGGAATGATTTAGTTTAACAGATCGCTGAGTTTGGTGGATATCGTGTTGAGTCGACCATACGACTAGTAACTCCGATAGGGATTAAGCAGCAAAAGATTATTTGGTGGGCTTTACCTCCCAAAAAAAAAAAAGGCTGGCTTTTAACAACGAATTGAATCTTCAGTTCTTCAATCCCTTTGTCATGAGTTCCATATAATAATTTAAGTCTTCCGCTAAGTTAATCTTTAGAACCATGTGTGCTTTCAATCAACTTGAGATGATGAATTCCACAGTAGATAGAGATAATCGCAAGACTATGATTTTTTTTCCGCAGTCGAACAGTATTCGGAACTTTTTTTTTTTAATGAAAGGAACTTTTATTTCTGGGGCATACCAGTAAATTTAGTTTTAATAATCACTATGTTTTTGTTCCTTCAGACCAGGTTGGGGGCTTATCCTGCTGTAATTTTTTTTTTTTTTTAAATTTTAAAGTTTGAATATTAGGTCCCATAGACACATTCTGCATCATATGTAAGAGCATTTGAAAGCACATGCAGCACCATAAATGCTATCCGCATCCACGATTCACCTCTGAATATTATTGTCAAATGTGCTAATCCCAGGCAACTTTCCAGCATATTGGTACGTCGAAGTTATGCTATGAAACTTCTCTTCGACCTTTGTTTATAAACTTCAAAACAAACTTATTTCTTGCGAGTTTTGATTTCTTACAAGGAAAATAGATTGCATCTAAGCAACAAGTAATTTAAGTTTTTGGTCCTTAGTATGTATGGAAGCGATTTGCAGTCTAATTTGCTCCTGGTTGCATCTTCGTTTGATCCGATCGGAGAGAAGAAATAATTTTCTCAAACTATGAAACTCGAATATCTCAAAAAATTTAAGAACATCTAGGAAATTGGTAAAAGTATAGTTTAGACATCCCTTTTCTCATTGATGAATGAAAACTGAAGTACATTTTCTCTATTTTTAATCGTTTGAGATTCATCCTTGCATAATTTAGATTGGATTTCTTTCCTAATTAAAATAGGATTGGCTTTCCAAAAATAAGCATAACTAGTAGAAATAAACACGAAAAACTAAAATTCTACATGAAGTTGATCTTAACTCATACATCAATTTTGCCTTCTATTGCTCCAACTAATTCTTCTTCAATTGGAAGATATGAATAATCAAAAGAAACTTTCAATTTAACTGGCCCATATCAGGATATAAAAATAAAGTTTGGACCAATCTCTAATAAGAGCATGGCTCCTCGAGGGAGGCACCACATCACACATCTGGAAAAGTTGTTCGATTAAAAAAGATAAAATCATCTCAATCGAAAATTGTATGACCAAGTTATGGCTTTTGGAAGATTGGCGCACATTTTAGCTTTCTAATGTGATGAATCTCACTTCAATCATATGCAGCTCTATTTGTAATAATCAAAATGGTTCACATCGAGTTTGGTGATCCGGTTTGATGATCCTCTTGGAACATCATTCCTAAATGATATTGTCTAATTACTAAATTTTCTTTTAATGCAGGGAAAAGGAATAATACTACAAAAGTAGTTCTAATTGTTTCCATCTTTTTCCTTGTTTCGCTGGTGGTCCTTTTCGCCATCTGTATCTCCTTACGTAGAAAGAAAGTATTTAGAAGAGTACTCAGTAAGTCTTTCCTGCTGCATCATTCTTCTAAGAAATTCAATTCTAGACAAATGGGCTGGTTTTTTATGTAGTTAAGCTTGTTCTATGATTAGTTGATGGAGATGAGGAATTCAGAGGTTCCAAATCATTATTATTTGATTTGGGCGCCCTTAGAGCTGCCACAAATAACTTCTCCAATGCAAATAAGCTGGGAGAAGGTGGGTTCGGACCGGTTTACATGGTAATTATCTAGACTGAGGTCCTCAAGGTCAATCATAGAATTGTGAACATTGTTATTGACTTGACTAATGGTAATTGCTTGCCTGTGTCTTCTAAATGTCATACAGGGGACTCTACAGGATGGACAAGAAATAGCTGTGAAAAGGCTATCAGGAAGTTCACGACAAGGACTGGTGGAGCTAAGAAATGAGGTTGCTTTGGTTGCCAAGCTTCAACATAGAAACCTTGTCAAGTTGTTGGGTTGTTGCCTCGAGGAAGAAGAAAGTTTACTTGTCTATGAGTATCTTCCAAACACAAGCCTTGACAAATTTTTGTTTGGTATGCTCCATTTTCTACATTCATATTTTTCATAATCATTGCCATGGTATTTCCCTGGTTTTAAGCAAATAGGAACATCATCAGGTTTGTACCTGTTGTGATAAGTCATTCACTGAACTAAGCTCTATATATTTCCTACGAGCCTATTACAGCACTTGATACATGTTATTCCTCTTTTAGGTTTGTTTATGGTCTTTACTCAGTCTACTTTAACTTTGCATTACCTTGAACATGCTTTGGTACTCTGGATTTTCTAATTCAGCGGTTATCTGGCTTTGCATGCTAAGTTTCTTGCAATATGGTTAGATGTGAATGCCATCATTTTGCAGAGCCTGATTTCTTACACTGCATCCATTTATTAAGATGACTCTATCAATTATGGCATCATTTTTGCATGCTACTGGGTTTTCACCATCTTCCATACTATGTTTGGGTAAATGTTTATGATATAACCGCTTCTTATTCTTTTGATTTAGGAGAGGTTAGGCCGCCTGTGATATAACTACTTAGTGTTGCTAACATCTTGTTGATCACATGGCCTAACCGTTCTTGTTATTCATTATGATATCGGTTTAATTTATCAAGTTTACTTGGATGAAGTAGACCCTATTGGACAACAACAACTAGAATGGGAAAAGCGATACAAGATTATTGAAGGGATAGGCCGTGGCCTTCTCTATCTCCATGAAGATTCTCGATTAAGGATCATTCATCGGGATCTAAAAGCAAGTAATATCTTGCTGGATCGGGACATGAACCCTAAAATTTCAGACTTTGGTCTCGCAAAGCTTTTCGTCATAGATGAGACCCAAGGAGACACTAGTGGAATTGCTGGGACATAGTAAGTGCATACTTTTTTAATTTCTTTTCCCGAATAATAGGTGGAAAGATGTCCAATCCATTACTGTTCTAATATCATACGTATGTCCTTATGGAGAAAAATCTAATATCTTCTCAATTTCTTTATGGTAGTGGGTATATGGCACCAGAATATGCCTTGCACGGGCTCTTCTCTACCAAATCAGATGTTTTCAGTTATGGCGTACTAGTTTTGGAGATTGTGACTGGCCGGAGGAATCGTGGATTCCAGGGATCTGGGCATTATTCAGACCTTCTTAGCTATGTAAGCATTCAAAAAATGAAAATAATATACAGATAACATTAGTTTCAAATTATTAGTTTATATTTGAATTAGATATGACCTTTTGCATGAGTTACAAAGCCTAATTACCTTTAAATTAATAGTTTATATTTGAATTTAAAAGATAATATGTTAACAATTTAATGTAGAAAACATATAAATAATACATAGATACTAACAAGCATGAAATTTCTATCCCCCCCGCAACGCACACATACACAAAATCCAAAAAGAAATATATAGGTTGATCTACTGCTTCCAGTATCTATAGCATTTGTTGAAATCCTATAATCACATTAACCAACATAAACTGTAGTGATAACTCCTCTAAACCTAATCTTTGAATAGGTCTGGCAACACTGGAATGAAGGAAAGGCATCACAGGTGATTGACCAGAGTCTAGGCGATCAGTATCAACTACGAGAAGTACTGAGGTGCATTCATATCGGGCTACTCTGCGTCCAGGAAGAGCCAGAAAAAAGGCCCAAGATAGCAACTGTCGTTCTCACGCTTAGAAGTTACTCTATCACTCTTCCAGCTCCATCAGCACCTGCCTCCTTTATGAGAAGTGATACAATTAGTGAGACGGAGGTACTCGAGAGGGACGTGAGGACTAGTTTTATCAGGAAGTGAAGCTCCAATGGAAGCACAACAAGAAAATCAAGGAGGACAGAAGAATCAAGGCCAGTCTCGGTGAACGATTCCTCGATCACTGACGTGGAACAGAGATGGTGGTGTGTGATTGATAGATATAAGTGCATCTTTGAACGTTAGTTGATGTTAATAATTTTTGTGAATAATACGGATACCAATTTCTCTGTCTACTGTGTTGTATGATGGATGTGGTCTGTTCTCGATATCATCTAAAGGGTGGCGTGATATTGGAAGTCTGTGGGAACTTCACAGAGATGGCAGTTCGGAACTTGTTTTGTTATCCACTACGTTGTAATAAATGAAGGACCATTCTTCTCCTCTGGGAGTGATGTCTTGCGAGCATGGGCATAGATTGATCGGCAACCTAATGTTATTCGGACTATTTTTGGATAAAACCCTTGCTCTTTGTATTCGAAAAATTGGACGTATAATTATATGGGAGACCAACTTTTTTTTTTTTTTTTTTGTTGATTTATCTAGACCTCATTGGCAGGACTAAACTTCCTACTGTGCTACGTTTACTGTATCATATACGTGATCCTCCCATTTCTTGTTAACAAATAATATGTTGAAAAAAATTCCCGGCTGCTTGTATCATGGGCGCGTAGTTTTACTTTGCCAAAACTTGCCGTGCCATCCTTTTTAGCGTGACAAAAAAAAAAAAAAAAAAAAAGCACCTTCGTTGGCACGGATCCACCATTTGATGGTGAAATGGTTGCTTTGAGATCTGTACAAATGGATGGATGAGGGATTCGGATTGCTTTGAGAGCTGTACAGATGCAATCCAACGGATGTCATAATGAAAGGAGATCAATCATTTTGTTTGCACAAGATTACAATGCAAACCCGTAATACAGCTTTGGGAAACCCTTTTTTTTGTTTTGATGAAAATGGGAGACTGAAGTGGAAGCCACCCAGCTTCTGTTGATAGATGCGATTATTTACAGAGAGCAAGAGGAAAGAGCGCACAAATAGAAGTATCAGGTAGCAGAGTATAGAAAAATTACAGGAACTTCTATGAGGTAAACAAAAAATGATCTACCGCCCACCGAACTTGGAAGTTCAGGTATCACGGAGAGGTGAAACAAGGAAACCACATTTGAAGGGGAGACAGGACTGGTTGTTGATTCCAATGCTTAACCACTGCAGAGTCCAACTTGCAAAGTGACCGAATGAGACCATACCAGTAATCCAAACATAGTCTGAGTTCAGAGGTTATGAAGAAGAGCCGGCACTGTTCTGACTTTGTGCCAGATCTTTCCATGATCCACGAGTAAGCTCCATTCACAGAAGTTAGATTAGAGGTTGAAGAGGTTAATATAGGGATGGCAACGGATAGAATTTGGGTAAGATATTGTATTACCCATCTCCAAATCCAAACTTAATACCCTATATTCAAACCCTACCTGATATCCAATCGGATAAGAAAAGAGACATTCATCCTCATACTCAATGAGTTTGGAGATACCCACGGGTTATCCATTTTTCCATACCCAATTCATATCCATCCTATACCTATCCCATATCCAAAAAAATAAATAACCAAAATAATTTTATGCATATTATCAACTAAAACAAAATTACCAATTCAACATAAAACATAATTTATAAATCCAGATTTATAGAAATCAAACGTAGAAATAGAATTACAATTCAACATAGAACATAACCATTAACTCCATTATTTTAACCATGAAAATTCAGCATGGTACTAAAAAAGTAGTGAACTTGAATACCAAACCTCTAAATAATTCCATGAAGTGATAACTGCAACTCCACAAGTCATTCAAGGCAAATAGTAGGTCCCGACCCAAACCTACAGGAATGGATAATACCCGAACATATATATATGTTCTGGTATGGGTTTGGATATTATCCTATAGGTTCGGATCGGGTTCAGATTCGAATTTGGATAGAAAACAACACTACCCATATCTTACCCATATTCGTGCTATAGTTTTCAAGTTTTTTCCAAATCCAAATCCAAACCCGGTCAAACCTATTTTTTGGGTTTGACTAGGTTTGGATAGGATGCATATCTATTAGGTCGAGTCGATTTTGCCATCCCTAGTTGATGTCTTCGTATGCTAGATGCATGCTTGCCAAGGACGCCTCTAGCATTCCTTTCTTTCCGGCAGCTCCAGGTGATGGCACCAATAAGCATTAGAATTACTGGCCGTGCAACTTAAGAGAAGTTTCTATTTATCCATTCTAAGTATAGTGAGACTGTAGAATCCCACCGGCTAGACCGCCATGCCTAGCTGATACACCTACTTGAAAACTTATCTAAAATGGCTTATACTATGTTGAGTCTTTTCATGGATTTATCAATAATGGTGGTTTCATCTGCCCCTATTTCAAAGTTATCTAGAAAGCTGCCATTCCAGAGAAAATAAGGATCTTTCTTTGGCTCGCTCTCCGAAACAAGCTTCACATAGAAGAAATTTTTGGTAAAAAAGGATGGCATGTTAGTTCTGGATGTGCTCTATGTAGTGCTAGTTCGGAATCCATCTCCCATCTTTTAATCAAATGTTCTTTTGTCCGGAGTATTTGGATGACACTAAATATTCAGCTTAATATTGGAGGATGGCTTGCCATATTACATGATCTTTGGATAGATTGGAGGTAAAGGCGGATTGATGCTTCAATCAGGAAAGCAATGGATCATTTAATGGCATCTTTGTGTTGAAAAATTTATCATGAGAGAAATGCACGCTTCTTCTTGAGAAAGAAATGCTCAATCTACATGGTGCTTCAGAAAATTTTGCAAAGGTTCTACAACTCGGGGCATCTCGGTTCAATGAAGATGTTTGTTGGAGATAAACTCCGCTCCTACCGAAGTCCAGCCTGGTGCTTAGCCTAATGCAGCTGGTAATCACGAAAGAGCTTTAATCGAGAATTCTCTTCCCAGCAGCCGAACTGCTCAGCGGTCGAGCCTCAGCCAAACCCCTTCAACCGATCGAATCTCTCAGCGGCCGAGCCCCAGTTGAACTCCCCAACAGTCGAATTCCTGTCGAACTCCTTTCGGATCCCTCCTCCAATCAAACTCCTACAGGAGCCGAACTCCTTGCTGATCCCTTCTTCAGTCGGACTCCTACAGGAGCCGAACTTCTTTCCGATCCTTCGGACTCCTATGAGAGCCAAACTCCCTCCAAACTCCTCCTTCAATCGGACTCCTATGAGAGCCAAACTCCTTCCTAATCCTTCCTTCGGTCGGGCTCCTACAAGAGCCAAACTCCTTCGGACTTCCTGATCCTTCCTTCGGTCAGGCTCCTTGGGGAGCCGAACTCCTTCTAAGCTCCTTCTTCGGTCGGACTCCTACAAGAGCCGAACTTCCTTCGGACTTCTTCTTCAGTTGGACTCCTATGGGAGACGAACTCCTTCCTGATCTTTTCTTCAATCGGGCTCCTATAGGAGCCAAAATCCTTCTGAGCTCCTCCTTTAGTCAGATTCCTATGGGAGCCGAACTCCTTCCTAATTCTTCCTTCGATCGAACTCCTACGGGAGCCAAACTTCTTTCGAGCTCCTCCTTCAGTCAGACTCCTATGGGAGCCGAACTTCCTCCGGACTCCTCATTCAGTTGGACTCTTACGGAAGTCGAACTCCTTCCTGATCCTTCCTTTGGTCGGGCTCCTCTGGGAGCTGAACTCCTTCCGAGCTCCTCCTTCAGTCGGACTCCTAGGGGAGCCGAACTTCCTCTGGACTCCTCCTTCAGTCGGACTTCTGTGGAAGCCAAACTTCTTTCGGATCCCTCCTCCAGTTAGACTCCTACGGGAGCCAAACTCCTTTCTGATCTCTCGTTCAGTCGGGCTCCTACGGAAGTCGAACTCCTTGCTGATTCTTCCTTCGGTCGGGCTCCTACGAGAGCCGAACTTCTTTCGAGCTCTTCCTTTAGTCGAACTTCCATGGAAACCAAACTTTCTCCGAACTCCTCCTTCAGTCGGACTCCTACGGGAGCCAAACTTCTTTCAGACTCCTCCTTTAGTCGGGCTTCTACGGGAGCCGAACTCCTTCCTAATCCTTTCTTCGGTTGGGCTTCTACGAGAGCCGAACTCCTTCCAAGCTCTTCCTTCAGTCAAACTTTCACGGGAGCCGAACTTCCTCCAGACTCCTCCTTCAGTCGGACTCCTACGGGAGCTGAACTCCTTCCAGACTCCTCTTTCAGTCGGACTCCTACGGGAGCCGAACTCCTTCCTGATCCCTCCTTCAATCGGGCTCCTACGGGAGCCGAACTCTCTCCGACCTTCCCCCTTCAGTCGGGCTCCTACGGGAGCCGAACTCCTCTTGGACCTCTCCTTCAGTCGAATCTCTATAGGAACCGAACTTCTTCCGGACTCCTATGGCTAGCATTCCTCTTGGATGACCCCCTCTAGCCATATTCCCTTCGAAAATCTGAACTTTTCTAAAATTGATATACCTCAGAGCTCTTCACTCCTCCATGCGGCTCCGAGCGGTTAAGTATCAGACGGCTGCGATCGTCACTATCGACCCACCATCGACGATAGTGATCCGCTATCGGACAGCGATGGCTATCACCATCAGTCTGCTGCAGGCGGTGCCCCTCTCACGCGGCCCTGAGCGATCAGCCATCGGACAGCTATGGCTGTCGCTATCAGTCTGCTACAGGTGGCGCCCCTCTCATATGGTTCTGAGCAGTCAGCCATCGAACAGCTACGGTTGTCACTATCAGTCTGCTGCAGGCGGCGCCCCTTTCATGCAGCCTTGAGCGGTCAGCTATCGGACGGCTACAGCTGTCACCATCATCCTTCTACAGGCTCCGTCAATAAAAAGGAACCCTTCAGATACGTTTTCTCTAAGCTCTCCTCTCCTTTCTGAAACTTTGCTGAACTCATTTCTGAGCACTCCATTTTTGTTGGCCAGAAGAGCTGATTTAATCGTCGGAGGGTCTTGTCGGAGCTACAACCACCGACTCTGGATAGAACTTTATTTTGCAAGTTTCCAACGGCGATCTCGTCTTTCTCAACTCCAGCTCAATCCGATGTCGACCAAATTCTGCACCAACAATGTTGGAGGGGCATACTAAATTATGGCAAAGTTTAAAATCATTGGTTCATCCGACAGTGCAACTATGAATCTTTTTGTTGATTTTCTACTATATAAATTTGTGTCAACTCTTATTACTAATATTTATATCCATGGTGTGGTCTGTAAAGAAAATGTATGATGCTTTTCATGCTTTGGGATGATTTTTTTATTTTCTATTTTAGCTTTTAAAGAGTATTGTTTCAGCGATCTATAATTTTTAATATAGTTAATTTTTTTATAAATATATATTTTTAATAAAGATGGGTGGCTCCTCTCTTGTTTCTTTAAAAAATAAAAAAAATAAAAAAAAATAATAAAATTAAATAAAGAAGAAGAAGAAGAAGAAGAAGAAGAAGATAGTAGAACCTCGCACACGTTACAGGTACTTCTCCAAATGGTTAGCAAGAAAGGACAGTCTGAGAACATATGGTCCACCGTCTCAACTGGGTTTTGGCACGTTACACAACCCCCAAGTTTTTGCCTATTTTTTTTTTCCCAATGTTGCACGGGTATTGATCTTGTTTTTCCAGCATGGCGAAAGAAAGCGCTTCGCCATGAGTGGAGCTTTGATGCTCCCTGGTGAAACTGCAAATCCTTTTTTTTTTTTTTTTTTTGATGGAAACGGAGGCTGAAAAGCAGCCACCTTTACAGAGCGAGCCAAAAGAAAATTAAGAAAGAAAAGAAAAGAAAACCAACAGCGAAAACACGGCCTTCAGAAAGAAGAACATAGAAAAATAGCATAGGAAGGAAGAAAGAATATGCTCCTAGGGAATCCAAGCAGAGCCTGCCAACATCAGGAAGCCTCCCGACTGAAAGCGCCATGAAGGAAGCCATCTCCAGCAACAGAAACCGAAATTAGCCCCTCGCAGTATTTTGATTCCTAACAGCAAAAGATCCAGAACACATTGTGGTAAAAGAGAGTCGGATGAACCATGAGGGTAGATTGTGAGACTGCAAATCTGCACCTCACACCTCATGAAATTGATAAAATGATAAAAAGATGAAATCGAGAATGTCCCCTTGCTGCCTAGTTGCCATTCAATCCTATCATCCTCATTGTTTAAGTTAATGGACACAAGCAAAGACCTCAAAGGGTTCACCTATTGCCTAAGTTTGCTAGACGTGTGAGAGATGGATCTGAATTTCCATGACCACGTGTTGCAGTTGAAAAAATCAGCCACGGTCCCATTGTTCTTCGAGCTGCGAGCATAGAGAAGTGGAAAGGAAAGACGAGCTTCAAGGGCGCATCACACAA
Source organism: Cocos nucifera (assembly GCA_006176705.1). Classification (NCBI taxonomy): domain Eukaryota; kingdom Viridiplantae; phylum Streptophyta; class Magnoliopsida; order Arecales; family Arecaceae; genus Cocos; species Cocos nucifera. The sequence goes on along the minus strand of QRFJ01000731.1, from coordinate 806,703 downwards.
CCATCTTTCCCAAATAAGCCATCTTTGCCATTCCCGATCTTGAAAAAGGCTCGGTTCCATAAGGCTGGTAGACATTTGATAACATCTATACACAGGTTAGAGAATCTTCGAGGTGGCTTCGTCTCGACAGTTTCACCTTCTTATGATGCAAAAGTTCAACTTGCCGTCTGAGTCATTAGCGATCGATGTATCACCAACCCTATTTCGCCAACAATGCAGTATTCATGTGATTTATGTCTTTGATCCGGGGACCTCCCTCTTCCTTTTGTAGGCAAGTGCTAGCCCAGTTAACTTTGCACGAGAGTCCACTTGTGGTCGATATGCCACCCCACATAAACAATTAGAGTGGAAGCGAGGTGATAACCGAGTTGATCAACACTAGCCTGCTGCCAAAGGAGAAATATTTGCTCTTCCAAGAACCGCTGGGTTAGACTAATTGAACATGACAAGTGTGTGTTGATATGCATGATGATTTGTTTTTTAGGCTCTTCATTTAGTTTTTTCGATCTTGACACATGATTTTAACTGGTTTGCTCTAATTTTGATTCACAAAAATAGTAACACAATCAAAGTAGTTGTTGTTACCATGATGACTATAGCTGTGGTGGTGTTGCATTACTCACGATGAAGGAAACTAGATAAAAAATCACTATATATGCATTTTAAAGAATTATTTAATTTACTTAACACTTGCAATGCATCAATTGAGTGCAAAATTTGACTGTATGTATCTTAAATGAGAGGAGATGATAGAGACGAAAAGGAGATTAGAGGCGCGGAGTCTCTAGTATTTGATTTGGAAACCCTAAGAGCTGCGACAAATAAATTCTCTGATGCAAACAAATTCTCAAAGATTGACATTTTAACCTTCGGAATGATACAAGCATAAAAATTCAACTTGACCAAAATATTAACTTCTTAATTGTGCCGTTAAAATGCAATAAAGGGAATACTACCAGATAGACGAGTGATAGCTATGCAGAGGCTCTCACTAAGCTCAAGGCGGGGACTAGAACAATTAGGAAATGAGGTTGGTTTGGTTGCTAAGCTCCAGCACAAGGACCTTGTAAAGTTGTTGGGTTGTTGCTTAGAAGAGTAAATTATGAATGTGATTGAAACTAATAAATACCAACATAATAAATTTAATTAACTTGAATATTATTGGTTGTCATAGTACAATCTACATAATTAGATTTTTTTTACATCATTTGCGTCGATATAGGTCATCAGTAAATGACCCCCTAGCACAAGGCAAGAAGAATCTTCCTTTTAGAAGTCTTTTAATGATTTCTTCCCCGCTCCGAATCTCTGGTTTCCGTTCGACCTCCTTCAATTCGCGTTTTCCACAAATTTTCAGTCTTGATATAGTGTAGATTCTCTGGAGCCCCATGTCTGATGGGATAAATCCAAAGATGGAGTCGGGCAAGTCAAGCAATGAAATTTTGTTTTTTTTATTTTTTAAAAAAAATTATGTTCCTCTTTCAATCCCTTTAGTGTCCACTTCCACGTTGAAAGTGGCACTGCAAGGAAATCAGATGCGTTCAAAGTGGTCTCAAGTGAATGTAGGAGAAATTATTGGTTAAATTTATTTATGCATGAATTTTCTGCCATGCGATGCACAATATGATATGATACATTGGATGTACTATGATGTATGACTATATATGATATATGAAATATGATGTATCGTATATATTATTCATCATATGATGTATAACTATACATAACCACATATGGTATATCACATGATGTACATCTATGTACAGTCATCCATCACATAATGGTGCACATGATATATCATGTATAGAAGAGGATGTGCATTTTCTATTCATCCAATAAAAAGTCAACATACATGCTGGAATGGTTTTAATGGATTTTTTAAATATTATTTTTTAAAAAACTAATTCTAAAAATATCATCTTTTCAAATTTATTTTCAAAACTATTATAGCAATAGGGAAGTAGATGTGACAAAACTGCACGTTGCACATGCAATTTTGCGTTTAAAATCATATGTTGAACATATATTTTTAAAGTGACATGGGATGATAAAATAAAAAAAATAAAATGCATGGAGAAGATACAATTTTAGGAGAAATCATATCTTCAACATGCGATTTCTTCATTTTTTTTTTTTTACATTCTCCGGCCATCTTTTTATTTTATTTTATTTTTTTCGCTAAGCTTGAGTTTGCCGGGGTCGGAGAGGGAAGGGGAGGGGAGGCGGCGCGGCGGGGCTGCGGAGGGTGCGGGGGGTTGTCGTGTGGGGTGGACAGTAGTGGAGCGGGGTCGGAGGGAGCGGAGGGGAAGGGAAGGGGGTGGTGGGCGCGCAGAGCCGGTGGTAGAGGGTGGGTGCTTGTATGATGGCGGGGCAGGACCGCGGCATATGGTTTGAGCCTCATGGAAGGAGGAGGGGAGGGGAAGGGGGCGGTGGTGGCGTAGAGCCAAGGGTGGACATGCCACTTGTGGCTCCTCCGCCAAGCCGCTGCTCCGCTGCACCTCTCCTTGATGGCCGTCTCCTCCGGCGGCCTCTTCGCTCCCACCCCCGGCCCCCCACCCACCAGCGCCACTATCCTTCCTTCCCATCCCTTCCTGGCCTCGGTGAACCCGCACCCCACCCCCATGGCAGCTCCGCACGACCACCACCAATGCCCCCCCTCTTCACCCCCCCCATGGCTCTGACCGAACACCACCCCCTCTTGGCGCCCGGTATTCCACACACTAAGGCTAGCCCTCTTGAGTTCTTTCCTCAGACATACTAATAAGTACGCAGCAGTCCAGCCACAAAAGCCAAGCATACCCCTCTGTGCCTCTGCCTGGCAACTCTATTGCACTGAACACATGCGGTACCCTCAAGTGCCCGCAAGCAACCCGACCCCTCGAGTCGGTTGCAATACTCATACGCATCTCTATGCTTGAATATAAATTCTTTTCTATGCAAGAGTGCTCCGCAGCTCGGCACTACTGTGCCAACCTCAGGCTTTGCCCCACAAACCAAGTACTGCTCCCCCAAGATGTCCTTATCCTCAGCGTACTTATGTGCCATGGCAAACTACTGTGCCACTGATCTGTAACTCACCAAGTTGTCATATAGTACAACACAGACCAAATCCCTACAGCACGATCATGCAATGCCACTGCAATGCATAAGGCTCAGGCAAATCACCTCTAGTCGCCTTGCTAAACTTGCCAAGCTGACACACCCTGTAGCTCTTCAAAGCTACAGCCGATCATGCACATCCAAGCCCTCTCAGATTCTCTATCCAAGCACCCCCACAAGCTTCTGTGCCACGATCTCGATCTTGCATCCTTGATATGCCTTCCCATCTCTGGCCATACCGCATGACAATGTTTTCGGCCTACTCGCGCAATCACTGCGCACTTCCACAATCCCGAAGGTTCATAACCATACCGTTCAACACCTTCTGTCCACGGCCTGCTCACACTTAGTACACTGCCATGATACCGATATCTAAGTCTGTCTATCAAGTAAATGTATCTGACGGTAATCCTTGCATCAAAGCTGTCTTCTCCTCGACATGACCCTTTTGGCCATCCTTGATCCTTGGCCTAGCTCCAAGGCACATATCCGACTGATATTTTATAAGCCACATTTGCACTCCACGATCGATCAGTTTTCATGGATCCCCGCAAGACATGTCGCCTGCGTTGCTTACGAGACTTATTTATTCAGGTAGGCCACACCCTTGTTCGACTAATCCCCTATCGCCTTTTTGCTCCACCATAGAGATCAAGAACGTATAGAAGCTTGGACAACTCCCCAAGGATAGGACCTCTCAAAAATTCCCATCCCACACAATATGGCCAGCTCATCTGACCAGCATTGCCCCAGATGCCCGCACATAAAACCATCCGGGCGTGGCACTATAATTGCCCCACAATCGTGCCACGACGGATCCATCTCTTACAGGCCATGGGAGAGTCGAGAACACGACCAAAGCTCCGCACCCCTCCTCAAACTAAGAGGAATCCTCGAGTATCTACAAGTATCCTGGTGGTCCACCGCCATATCAATATCATGCGTCCTGAGCTCCCGGATATCATGCCACTGCCATGCAACACCTTGACTAATAATTGCTCCTCTTAATACCTTAGGAAGGCATCCACCCAATCTCCACCTTGGGGGTTCTAAAGTATCGAGCGGTATTACTTTTTCATGGCAATCCAGCGAAGCCAAAACCCTTCGCAGCATCGTGCCACGCCCACGTCGGCATCACCTGCGACTAGCCTGCAAACAAGCCCATGATGATAGTGGCGGATGGTGGCGGGGCGGGGCTGCGGAGGTTGCAGGTGGTTGTCGCGCAGGGTGCGGCATGGACAGCAGTGGAGTGGGGCCGGGGGAAGGGAAGGGGGTGGTGGGCGCGCGGAGCCGGTGGTGGATGGCGGGTGCTCGTACGATGGCAGGGCAGGACCGCGGCATGCGGTCTGAGCTCGCGGAATGAGGAGGGGAGGGGAAGGTGGGAGGTGGTGGTGTAGAGCCGAGGGTGGACGTGCCACCCATGGCTCCTCCATCGGGCCGCTACTCCGTTGCACCTCCCCCTAATGGCCGTCTCTCTCCGACGGCCTCTTCGCGCGCCGCGCGCCCCCCCCCCCCCCCCCCCACACCCCCCCCACCCCCGCGGCCCCCCACCAACCGGCACCACCATCCTCCCCTCCCATCCCTCCTCGGCCTTGGCGAACCCGCACCCCACCCCCATGCGGCTCCGCACGACCACCACCACGTCCTCCCTCTTCGCACCTCCTAGTGGCTCTGAGCGAACACACCTCCCCTCTCGATGCCGGCCTTGGCCCCGGCCCCGCCCCACCGCCGTCCGTGCAGCCCCGCCCTTCCCCCCAACCTCGGCGAATCCGCACGGCCCTGCCCCACCGCCATCCATGCCGCACCCCGCACGACCGTCATCTATGCCGCACCCCGCATGACCGCCATCCGCTCCCCTTTCCTCCCCCCCGTCCTCGGCGAACACGAGCTTCCGTGGTTCCATGCGACCACCAACGACCGCTCACATCCCTCCGTACAGCGGAGTGAAAAAAAATTAAAAAAAAAGAAGATGGCCGTGGGAGAAGGAAAAAAAAGGAAAAAATTAAGAAAGAAATAGTACGTTTAAGATGCGATTTCTTCTAAAATCTCAACCTCCGTATGTAATTTTAATTTTTTAATTTATTTTTTACCAGAGGAAGTCTCGTTAGAAATCGTATGACTAACATGCAGTTTCGCCATCTCACGTCTCCGGACTGTATTTTAGAAAATAGATTGAAAAAGTAGGTTAGATCTGAAAATAAATATTAAAAAAATAATATTTAAAAAAAACTGGTTTTTACTGGCAATTTCGGCGAAGGACGCTTCGCTTCCCGTGAAATTCGCCGCCGCCGCGACCTCTGTCAAATACGCTGTTGTCTTGACCCCGTGCTCTCCAGCCAATCAGAAAGTTTGCAAACAACGTCTCCTTTCCCACCCCGTCCCTTCTCTTCCCAGAAAAACCCCATGGCATCCATCTTGTCTAAGAAAAAGAAAAAAAAAGAAAAGAAGTCCCATATGACACCGTGCCTTGCTCCGACGGTCCCAAGTTCTCACCGCCAATCGTCCTCCTTTCTCTTCTCCTCATACTCCATAGTCCCCCAGCCAATTCCGACTTCCAGTTGAAGTACCAGAGGAATGACTGCCCAACATACTTAAACTACACAACCAACGGCACCTTCCAAGCCAACCTCAACCTCCTCCTCTCCTCTCTCTCCTCCGCTGCCATCCCCACCGGCTTCGCCAACGATACCAAGGGCCAAGCGCTAGACCAAGTCTATGGCCTTGCCCTATGCCGAGGCGACATGTCCCCTGCCGCGTGCCAGATCTGCCTCAATACGTCCACCCAGGAAATCATCAAACTGTGCCCAAATAGAAGGAGCTCGGCCATTTGGTACGAAGAGTGCCTCCTCCGCTACTCCGACCAAAGCTTCTTCTCTACCGCCGACACAAGTTTTCATTACGTTTGGGGTGATAGCCTGGTTTCTGATCCGGAACAGTTCCAGAAGTTTTTAGGTCAGATGATGGATAATCTTACCACAACCGCGGCGAATGTCTCGACGGATATGTTTGCTGCCGGCGTGGCAAATTTTACGAATTCGAGCACGCAATATGCACTGGTGCAGTGCACGAGGGACCAACCGCACGGCGAGTGCTATCGGTGCCTTCAATATTTCGTGAAATTTATTCCTCAGTGTTGTGGTGGGGACTCGGGAGCCAGGGTGTATGGATTCAGTTGTTATCTTCGGTATCAGACGTCTCCTTTCTTTGATTCTTCGAAGGCTATAGCATGGCAACCGCCGACAGGTGGTGCTTTTTCTCCATCGCCCCGAGGTAAGTTGGGGGGAATTAGTTCTGTATATTTTGCTTGGAACGATTTCTTACGGATTTTTATATTTCAATAAAAAGGACAAGGTTTTTTTAAAAGATAAATAAAATAAAAGGAACATTCTGGCGAAAGTTAAATAGGTGAAAGGTGGAGATGATTTTTTTTTTTTTTTTTTTTTTTCTTAAATATCCATGGTCTTTCCTCTCCGGTTTCCTCTTAAATACCAAGCAATGAATTTTTCTTTGAAGGAAAAGATTACAAGCAGCGATCCAATCAACTTTCAGGCCTGTTTGGGTATGCCTAAGTAGCTGAAAAACATGTTGGGTGGTTAGGTTAATGTGGGCCGGCCTTGATTGGTTTGTTCTGATTCTGACAGATCCTGCAGGATTGATCCAGTTATTTCCAAACAATACCTTATTGATAAAAAAAATATCCCTTAATTATCCTATTGGGGATAAACCTATTCCCACCGAAGTCTGGCTAAATATTCAATCTCAGAATGATTTCGGATGAGCTTCTGTGCTTTATTATACCTGATGGATCCCCTACAGTCAAAGCGGTCGAACTCCTCATCTCCAAGCGGTTGGTCCTCCTATGGTCAAACTTCATTCGAACGAATTTGAACAGTGGAAGCAATTACATAGGTAACAAATGGTCTTACCTGATCGGCTTGGAAACTGATCGGACTTCTCCAACGAACTTCTTCCAAACTTCTGCAGCAGTCGAACTCCTTCCAGACTTCTCCAGCAGTCGAACTCCTTCCGGACTCCTCAAGCAGTCGAACTCTTTTCGGACTCCTTCTGATCGAACTTTTCGCAGTCGCCCAGGAAGGTCTCTCTGCACGAACCCAGCTCCATACGGCACGAATCAACTCACCCACAGACCGCTTAAGAGAAGTCCGAGCTCCTCTGGTATTAATGTAACTCAAAGATTCATCGCCAACTTATGCCTACTCCTCTAAACTTCGACTATTAAATCTCAACGGACTAGCATGTCACGACAATAGACACTACCCTCCATAACAAACTTCACATGACTCCGAACGGTCCACTACCAGATGGTTACGGCTGTCACTATCAGCTTGTTATAGGCTCCACCTATATAAGAGACCCTCCAGATATGCTTTCTTCTCTAAGTTCTCATCTTCTACTTAAAACTCTGCTCTAAATCTCTCTGAGCACTCTATTTCTGTTGGCCGAAAGAGCTAACTTGATCGTTGGAGGGTCTTGCCGGAGCCACCACCTCTGACTTCGGATGAGACTTGTTTTACAGGTCACCGACGGCGATCTCATCTTCTTCGACTCCAGCTTTAAATTCGATGTCAACCAGATTTTGTACCAACAGAATTGGCGCTAGAAGGAGGGGCACGATTTTCTTGTTCTTAAAGGAGTGCTCAGCAGAGATCTTCCTTCTTCTCCTTCATAGTTCTCCTTCTCAGAAACGATGCCCCCCAGGAAGACTTCAACCCAGTGGTCGATGGCCTCCGCAGCCAGATCCCATCCAAATCTGCCCATCCCTGCTTCTTCTTCGGCAATTCAAGCTCCACCTATAGCAATGGTGGACGTAGAGCAGTTCAACCTGTCAGTGTAGTAGGTTCGCGGCCTCACGAAAGTGGTGCAGACCATGCGATAGTAGCAGCCTCCGACATCAATTCAGCCAGAACAGACTTTTTTGGAACCTCGTGATCCGATCTAAAGGCGGTTGACTTGGGCTAGTCGATCGGTAATCTTCGAAAAGGAAAAGCAGAGGACTGAGAGCCCCTGCTCTGATTATGACTCTACCCCTAGAGGAACTTTGCCCCCATTTGGCCAAAAGATCTTGAAGATCTGCGATCGAGAGAATCTAGACCAAAAACTATAAGAGGTGAATCGGCAGAGAGAAAGAAAGTCGATTATAAACTGGAAAGAGTTTGGCACAACAGAAGTAAGAGAAATATTTAAAAAATGAAAGAGGGCAATTACAAAGGGGGAAGGTGGAAGTCGGAGTCCAATGCACAAGGCCTCCAAATACAAGCAAAACCAATTGATCGAAGGCGAGCTGGCACGGTCGTCTGATCCAGGGAGTTCGAGTTTGAACTTCGGTGGAATTCCATACTGAATTCTAATCAGGGAGAGATCATTCAGAGTAAGAATAGATGGGATGGTGTCTGGAATGAAGGATAGGCGAGACATATTTTTAGGCTCAACCTTGATCAGGGGTACAGGGTCTAGGATGGACGGTTCGGTCGAACTCTAAAAATCGACGGAGTGAAAAATTTTGAAAGACATTCAGATCAAAACAGAACCCCAAGAAAACCCCTAAAAAATAAGAAAAAATGCATTGTAAAAGCTCCAACCAAAGAAACCGAAAGATCAAGAAGAAAAAGATACTAGAAAAATCAAAAATAGATGATAGAAGGCTGACCTAAGTTGACTGAGAGGGGCAAAGAAGTGATGGGCGCGACGACAATCAGATGGAGAAGTGCTAAAAACTAGAAAAGATGTAGGGAAGAACAGGTACTCTCGAGTAGGAAGAAGGCAAGGGCTTAGGAAAGAAGAAAACTTAGGCAAGAATGAATTCTGGAGAAAGAGGCATGCCTTAAATAGTCAAGAAGAGGCCCGGGACAGTTATGATTACAGATCTCCTCCGATCGATCAGTGCGCACCACGTGTCCCACTCATCATGATAGAGAAGTGGTGACGGGCAGAGCCTTTATTGTGCCATACCTAGGATAAAGCTTTAACGAAAAATACGAAGGGTTGTCTTTTCAAAATCGCTTCTTGTTTAAAAGATTTCAGTGCCAGCACAAAAGATGCCAAAAACATCTCATCCCAACGGGTGCGAGAAGTTGAAAGAACTTCGACGGTCACATTCGTACTCCCTTCCTTCGAATTTCAAACTTAGGAGTAGAGGGACTATTATTGAGAATAAACCCATTCCAACTGAAGTTCGACTAAATGTTCAGTCTCAGAGTGATTTCGGATGAGCTTCTGTGCTTTATTATACATGATGGACTCCTTGCAGTCAAAGCGGCCGAACTCCTCATTTCCAAGCGGTCGGCCCTCCTATGGTCAAACTTCATTCAGACGAATTTGAACAATGGAAGCATTTGCATAGGCAGCAAATGGCCTGGTCTGATCGACTTGGAAACTGACTTCTTGGCATCTGAATAATCGATCATCTCCAACTGATCAGTCATCCTATAAATAAGCATGTAGTCTTTAATTTTTTGAAGATATCGCATCACCTTATTGGCAGCTTTTCAGTGGTCCATACCTGGATCACTTTGATATCTGCTAAGTATTTTCAAAGCAAAATTGATATCAGGATGAGTACATACTTGAGCATACATTAGACTATCCAGTGCAAATGCATAGAGTGTATCTTTCATCTGATTTCTCTCAATCTTGTTCTTGGGATACTAAAATTTACTGAATTTATCATCTTTAACAATTGATACTTCACTTAATGAGCAACTTGATATTCCAAACATTTCTAGAATCCTAATAATATAATTCTTCTGAGATAAATCAAGTAACCTCTTATTTTTATTACGATGGATTTCTATACCAAGAATATGAAAAGCATCTTTCATATCTTTTATATCAAAATATTCAAAAAAAACTTTTAATTTCATACAAGAGACCCAAATCATTGCTGGCTAGTAAAATATCATGTATATATAGTATCAAAAATATAAACTCATTTTCATTCACCTTCAGATATATACATTGATCAGTAATTTTTTTTTTTAAATTCGAAAGAAATAATGATATGATTAAACTTTAAGTATCATTGCTTGAAAGCTTATTTAAGATCATATATAGATTTTTTTAATTTATATACCAGTCTTTTATTTTCTTGCACTAAAAATCTTTGAGGCTGTTCCATATATATCTTTTTCTTTAAATCTTCATTCAAGAGTATGGTCTTGACATCCATTTGATGTAGCTTTAAATCAAAATAAGCTACTAATGCCATAATGATTATAAATGAATCTTTTCCAGAAATAGGAGAATATATTTCATGATAATCAATGTCTTCCTTTTAAGTGAATTTTTTTGCTATAATTCTAGCTTTATATCTCTCGATATTATCTTTGGAATATCATTTGATCTTAAAAATCTATTTATAACCTACAGGCTTAAATCCTTCAAATAATTTGATAAGTTTTCATACTTGATTCTTATTTATGGAATTTATTTCATCTTTCATGGCATCTAATCAAAGTTCAAAATCATCGCTTTTCATGGCATCCTTAAATGAAACTGGATCATTCTTTATTTCAATATCATAATCACATTCTTGTAAGTATATAATATAATTATCTGAAATAGCTATTGTTGGTGCAGAAATCCATCGTCGTCGGAGGTCGATGGAGTCAAGGCCGCTGAGGTCTCCGCCGGGGACCTGCAAAACGAAGTCCCGTCCGGAACCGGTGTGGGGGTGGCTCCGGCAGGACCCTCCGACGGTCAAGTTAGTTTTCGGCCAACAGTAATGGAGTGCTTGGAATGAGTTCCGGAGCTTAGAGATGAGGAGGAGAGTCTAGAGATCAGAGAATTCAGAGAGCTTAGCCTTAGTGTGTCGGGAGGGTCCTTTATATAGTGGAGCTTGATGGTGACAACTGCAGCCGCGTGCTGGCGGGCCGCTCGAGATTCGACGAAGTCAGTCTCATGGGCTGGTGCCGTGTGCGGCGGATTGAGGATGACAGCCATCGCTGCCTGACAGTGGGCCGCTATCGCTTGCGGTGGACTGACTGATGGTACAGTGGACTGATGGTGCGGCGGACGGACTGATGGTGATGGTTGCAGAGCTTGCCGAATGAAGGGTTGAAGGCCTTCGTCGTGTACCCATTTCGGAGAAGTTCGGGCTCTTGAAGAGGAAGATAGGAGGGAGTTCGGCTCCCATAGGCGTCTGACTGGAGGTATGCAGCTAAGGCTCGTCCGCTGAAGAGTTCGGCTGCTGAGGATCCGAAGCTCGACCGTTTGAGGGTTCGGCCGGCTGTTGGACTTCGGCTGAGGCTTGGACACTTGAGAGTTCGGTAGGAGCTCGGTCGGTCGAGGGGCGACCGCTGAGGAGTTCGATCGAATGACGACTGCTGAGGAGTTCGGGCTCCTGAGTGACGACCGCTCGAGGATTTCGCTAAAGCCCGTCTGCTGAGGAGTTCGGCCGCTGAGAGGACTTCATTGAAGCTCGGCCGCTTGAAGTCGGTCCGAAGGAGTTCGACCGTGGGGAGTTCGAAGGAGTTCGGCCGCCCAGAAAGTTCGGTCTCAATGCTGGGAGTCCGGAAGAAGCCCGGGAGCTGGCCAGTTCGGCCTGCTGGAGGAAGTTCAGCCGCTGGGAGTTCGGCCGGCTGAAGGAGTTCGGCTGGCTGAAGGGTCGGCCATCTGTAGAGTTCGGCCGAGGGACGATTGCCGAGGAGTTCGACCGCCTGGAGTCGGTCCGAAGGGGTTCGACCGCCTGGGCTCGCCTGGAGTCGGTCCGAAAGGAAAACCCGGGAGGAGCTCGGGTGGCCGAACGGGCGTCTGGGAGGAGTCCGTCTCCCGAAGAAGTCCTGCCGCTTGGAGTCCAAGGAGCTCGGCCGTCAGGAAGTTCGGCTGGCGGTGGGAGTTCGGCCCGGAACCTGGCGCTGGGGAGTTCGGCAGCTAGGTAGTTCGGCCCGGACCTTGGCGCAGGGGAGTTCGGCCTCTAGGCAGTTCGGCCGTGGTAGGGGCTCGGCCTGGCGCCTGGCGCTAAAGCTCTTCTGCGGCTACTGGTCGCATTGGGCCGAGCATCGGGCCAGACTTCGGCGGGAGCGGGATTTATCCCCAACACTTGCCCCCCCACTCCCAAGTTCGAAGCTCGAAGGAAGGGAGTGCAGGAAGAGCGACTGCCGAAGTCTTCTTCCAGGCCCCGTGCTCGCTGCAGCTGAAGCTCGGGTGTAGGTCTCGTCGCCAGCCAAGGTTGACGTCGAAGTTGAAACCGGGGCCCGGGGGAGATCTTGTCTCTAGTCGATGTTTGGAGTCGAAGTGGGACTCGTTTCCAGCCAAAATTGATGAAGCTGATGTTGAGGCCGGAGTCAATGTCGCCCCCCGTGGTCAGGGTCGGAGTTGACATTGCCTTCATCAACCGAAGTCGATTCGGGGGAGACCTCCTCTCTTGCAGTCAAGGTTATGATCGCTTTGGGAAGATCTCGTCTCCTGCTGATGCTGACACCGAAGTTGAAGCTGAGGTCCGAAGGAGACCTCGTCTTCTGCAGCGAAGCTTGCCGTAGACTCTGGGGCTCGGCCTTAGACCTTGCTCATGTTAGGACGAGGTTCTCCTCCTGTTCCTAACGGGCTGTGGGGGCACATCCGGACCGTCGTCCGAGCTTCTCCCCCCATCCCGTCCTTCATGAACGGGGCCTTCGACTTTGCTCACGCTAGGATGAGGTTCTCCTCCTGTTCCTAACGGGCTGTGGGGGCACATCCGGACCGTCGTCCGAGCTTCTCCCCCCATCCCGTCCTTCGTGAACGGGGCCTTCGACTTTGCTCACGCTAGGATGAGGTTCTCCTCCTGTTCCTAACGGGCTGTGGGGGCACATCCGG
>QRFJ01000731.1:679280-792794 GCA_006176705.1 Cocos nucifera | reverse complement strand
TGGTGACGGCCATGCCGTCTGGCAGAGAGTCGTCGGGCAGCATGGAGTTCGGTACGGAGAGGACGGCATAGTCCGGTGGATCGTGGGAGCCATACTGGCGAGTCGTGGGCCGCATGGAGTCCGGTACGGAGAGGAAGGCACCGTCCGATCTTGCTGCAGGCGACAGTTCGTCCAGAGGAGTTCGGACTAGTAACAGAGTTCGGCCGAAGGGGAAACCCGGGAGGAGCTCGGCTGGCTGAAGGGTCGGCCATCTGTAGAGTTCGGCCGAGGGACGATTGCCGAGGAGTTCGACCGCCTGGAGTCGGTCCGAAGGGGTTCGGCCGCCTGGGCTCGCCTGGAGTCGGTCCGAAAGGAAAACCCGGGAGGAGCTCGGGTGGCCGAACGGGCGTCTGGGAGGAGTCCGTCTCCCGAAGAAGTCCTGCCGCTTGGAGTCCAAGGAGCTCGGCCGTCAGGAAGTTCGGCTGGCGGTGGGAGTTCGGCCCGGAGCCTGGCGCTGGGGAGTTCGGCAGCTAGGTAGTTCGGCCCGGACCTTGGCGCAGGGGAGTTCGGCCTCTAGGCAGTTCGGCCCGGACCTTGGTGTAGGGGAGTTCGGCAGCTAGGTAGTTCGGCCCGGACCTTGGCGCAGGGGAGTTCGGCCTCTAGGTAGTTCGACCGTGGTAGGGGCTCGGCCTGGTGCCTGGCGCTAAAGCTCTTCAGCGGCTACTGGTTGCATTGGGCCGAGCATCGGGCTAGGCTTCGGCAGGAGCGGAATTTATCCCCAATAGCTGTAAATAATAAAATATGCTTACAATTATCAATATGATGCAGATTTCATAATACAATTTTGCTAATAACACTTATTATACAACTATAAAATATCTTTGGATAAGAATCATATAATAAGTATCATAATTAATTTAATCATAAATTTAAATATAATAAATAATTATGCCAAAATACTCATCATATAAATCATAATCAATAATAATATGAAATATGTAAGCAAGAACAATAATTATGGCATGCACATATAATTCATGTTTAAACTATGATCCATCATATTAGTTGCACTTTCAGTGGTTTAACTAACTATGATTACAAAAAGTTGAGGCTATTCCCATCTTTGGGTGTAGAACTTTCCATCTTTGTGCAATTCAAGTTAGTTAATCTTTTACTATTAATTTTGTATTAAATTACAGTCATCTTTGGATTTACCATAATAGATACATTTTTATATAATTTCAAAACTGTAATGAGAGAAGACCATCAGCCCTCAATGACTCGGCTATCTAAGATCCATAGAATGCTCCAAATCCTTTGGGGCTATGCAAAAACATGCTTGAATAGTATAATAGCGAGCAAAATTATTAATTAAATAATTTAATTATTTAAATATTTTATTTTAAATGATAAAATTAATTATAATATTTTTCAAACTATCATACGTCCAACAGTTCAAAAATGACTCAAATCGGATAAAAAATGATTAAGTTATAGTGAATTTATCAAAAATCTTAAAATTAAAGGACTTAATTATAAATAACAAAAATATAGGGCATTTTCTATAAAATAATAACTTTAAAAAATATTCAAAAATCCGATAAAGACTTTAATGTAATTTATTACTTATCAAGGAGTAAATTACTAACTTGTCCTGAAAGCCTTATTACAGATTTAATCTTTGCAGGGGGGTTAAATGCAAAATTGGCTTTAAAACAACATCGGTTTAACGGGTTGGGTTGGATCCGAAATCTTAATGGATTTAATCCAAAATCTGATAGGCTTTAATCGATTCTGATCCATGTTTAAATTGGTTTGGATCTAGATCCAATAGGATCCAAAATCCAATACCCAGAAACCCTTCTTCCCTAATTGAGAGAGAAGTTCTCTCTCATGCCGCACGGGCAGCCAACCGGCCACCTCAAGCCTGCCCTGGCCGTCGTTGGCTTCCACCGCCACCTGCCGCTCGATCCGCCTCCCTACGCCATGACAAAAGCCGCGATTCTCGCAGTCGCTGAAATGGTGAACGATGCGGCTCTGGCTTGCTGCCGGCATGGAAGCAGCCATGGCTGCTGCCCCGTTCGCCGAACGATGCGGGTAGTCCGACGCGGTCGACCCCAAAGCCTTTTTTTATTGTTTTTATTTTTTTCAGAAATTAAAAATCTTAACTTAATTTTCAAAACATTAATTGATTTCGAAAATTATGAAACTTTGATTTTAATTTTTCAAAAATAAATAAAAAATTATCGAAAAATTTTTACATAAATACGAAGCATGCATCTTATGCTCTGATACCACATGTTAAATAATTTAAATTTTTATATCTGGATCGTGCTCCAATATTCATGTAAAATCTAAATTAAAAGCATATTTTGAGCCATCATCTTACCAACGTGATGATCACGTAGCCCGTAGAGCATTTGATCTTTCTTTCGTAGGCAGCTGATCTTTTCTCTCCTCATCCTCCATCTTAATGTAGATAATTGATGAAAATCATCATGCCTTCCCGAGAGTTGGAAAAAAAAATTAGGCCACCTCTATTTATACATGCACTTATCTTATCCCATCAAAAGACTTAATTCTAATTAGAATAAGAATTCTAGTCTAAGTATTATTAGAAATAAAATTTTTTAATTAATTTAACTCATCATAATTGATTCAGAACTTGATCCAATAAATTAAATCTGATTAAATAATAATTAGATCATATTTAAAAAAATTAAATTCAACAGAAAAAAAGTCATAAGTTTTTTTTTTTCGTCTTTAATTTGGAATGAGGTGGCATCTTTCAAAGATCCCACCGCCTTTGCTCGGCTCGTCTTTGTGGATTTGGTAGAAGACCTCAATTCCAGACAAAGACTCTAAGGGGTCAACATCATAAAAAGCTTTGGGTTCTTTCTCAATGCTTGGACGTCACCGGTTTTTGTCTCAAGGGGTTAATAAATCCGGCACCACTTCTTTGCCATGGGATGCCACGTCTAAAGCGACATGGCCTAATTTGAGGGGAGAAGTCCTCTCGGGACTTGACGTATTGGTGGGAGTCCCCTCTATGTTGACCACGACCCCGCCGAAGTATCTATTTATCCATTCCAAGCAGAGTGAGATTGTAGAACCCCGCACACATTATTACAGGTAGCTCTCCAAATGGTTAGGAAGAAAGGTCCACCATCTCAACTGGGTTTTGGCACATTGCACATAGCGGAGGAAAGCGCTTCGCCTTGAGTGGAGCTTTGAAACCGCAAATCTTTTTTTTTTTTTTTGATGATGAAAACGGAGGCTGAAAAGCAGAGCGAGCCAAAAGAAAATTAAAAGAAATAAATAAATAAATAAAAAATAGCAAAAACACGGCCTTCAGAAAGGAGAACATGGAAAAACAGCATGGCAGAAGACCAAGATTGGAAGGAAGAAAGAATATTCTCCTAGGGAATTTTCCATAAGGCTGGTAGACATTTGATGACATCTTTCCACAGATTAGATTAGAGCATCTTCAAGGTGGCTTCATCTCGACAATTTCACTTTCTTATGATGCGCAAGTTCAACTTGCCTCATCCAAGTGCCAGAGTCATTGGTGATCGATGTATCACCAACCCTATTTCACCATCAATGCAGTATTCATGTGATTGATGTCTTTGATCCGGGGACCTCCCTCTTCCTTTCGTACGCACGTGCCAGCCCAGCTAACTTTGCATAAGAGTCCACTTGTGGTCGATATATGCCACCCCACATAAACAACCTTCCGAATTTGTCAATTTTCTTGATAACCCAAACTTAAAGCTTGAAGAGAGATGCGTAGTAGAGTGGAAGTGAGGTGATAACCCAGTTGATCAACACTAGCCTACCGCCAAATTAAGGAGAAATATTTGTTCTTCCAAGAACCGTTTGGTTAGACTAATTGAACATGACAAGTGTGTGTTGATATGCATGATGATTTGTCTTTTAGGCTCATTTAGTTTTTTTTTTTAACTTGATACATGATTTTAACTGGTTCGCTCTTATTTTGATTCACAAAATACTAGTATCACAATCAAAGTAGTTGTTGTAACCATGGTGACTATAGCTGTGGTGGTGTTGCATTTTAAAGAATTATTTGATTTACTTGACACTTGCAATCCATCAATTGAATGCAGAATTTGACCGTATGTATCTTAAACACAAGCAGATGATAGAGATATATTAGAGGTGCAGAGTCTTTAGTATTTGATTTGGAAATCCAAAGAGCTGTGACAAATAAATTCTCTGATGCAAACAAATTCTCAAAGATTGACATTTTAACCTTCGGAATCATACAAATATAAAAATTTAACTTGACCAAAATATTAACTTCTTAATTATGCCGCTAAAATGCAATAAAGGGAATAGTACCAGATAGACAAGTGATAGCCGTGCAGAGGCTCTCACTAAGCTCATGGCTGGGGCTAGAACAATTAGGAAATGAGGTTGGTTTGGTTGCTAAGCTCCAGACCTTGCAAAGTTGTTGGGTTGTTGCTTAGAAGAGTAAATTATGACAGTGATTGAAACTAATAAATACCAACATAATAAATTTAATGAACTTGAATATTATTGGTTGTCATATTATAATCTACATAATTAGATTTTTTTTTTTTACATCATTTGCGTCAATATAGGCCATCAGTAAATGAACCCCTAGCACAAGGCAAGAACAATCTTCCTTTTAGCAGTCTTTTAATGATTTCTTCCCCGCTCCGATCTCCGGTTTCCTCTCGACCTCCTTCAAATCGCGTTTTCCACAAATTTTTAGTCTTGATATAATGTAGATTCTCCGGATCCCTATTAGACGATGGGATAAATCCAAAGATGGAGTCAGGCAAGTCAAGCAATGAAATTTTGTTTTTTGGTTTTTTTTTAAAAAATTATGTTCCTCTTTCAAGCCCTTTAATGTCCATTTCTACGTTGAAAGTGGCACTGCCAGGAAATCTGATGCGTTCAGACTCGTCTCAAGCGAACGCAGGAGAAATTATTGATTAGATTTGTTTGTGCGGTGCATGGAAGAAGATCTGCACTTGACTTGTTCTATCTGTGCATTTTTTATTCATCAAATACGCTGTTGTCTTGACCCCGGCGCTCTCCAGCCAATCAGAAAGTTTGCAAACAACGTCCCCTTTCCCACCCCATCCCTCCTCTTCCCAGAAAAACCCCAGGCATCCATCTTGTCTCTATTCCCTCTGATGCGTGTTCTACACCGCCGCGGGCTGGACAGCTCTCATCTCTCCATATGAAAAGAAAAAAATTGAAAAGAAAAGAAGTCCCATATGAAACCATGCACTGCTCCGACGGTCCCAAGTTCTCACTACTAATCGTCCTCCTTTCTCTTCTCCTCATACTCCATAGTCCCCCAGCCAATTCCGACTTCCAGTTGAAGTACCAAAGCAATTACTGCCCAACATACTTAAACTACACAACCAACGACACCTTCCAAGCCAACCTCAACCTTCTCCTCTCCTCGCTCTCCTCCGCTGCCGTCCGCACCGGCTTCGCCAACGATACCAAGGGCCAAGCGATGGACCAAGTCTTTGGCCTTGCCCTATGCCGAGGCGACATGTCCCCTGCCGAGTGCCAGATCTGCCTTAATACGTCCACCCAAGAAATCATCAAACGGTGCCCAAATAGAAAAAGCTCGGCCATTTGGTACGAAGAGCTGTGCCTCCTCCGCTACTCCGACCAAAGCTTCTTCTCTACCGCTAACACAAGTTTTTATTACTTTCGGGGTGATGGCCTGGCTTCTGATCCGGAACAGTTCCAGAAGTTTTTAGGTCAGATGATGGATAATCTTACCACAACCGTGGCGAATGTCTCGACGGATATGTTTGCTACCGGCGTGGCAAATTTCACGAATTCGAGCACGCTATATGCACTGGTGCAGTGCACGAGGGACCTACCGCATGGCGAGTGCTATCGGTGCCTTCAAGATTTTGTGGAACTTTGTGGTGGGGACTCGAGAGCCACGGTATATGGATTCAGTTGTTATCTTCGGTATGAGACGTCTCCTTTCTTTGACCCTTCGAAGGCTATAGCATGGCAACCGCCGACAGATGCTCCTGTTTCTCCACCGCCCCGAGGTACGTTTTGGGGGTGGGGGGAGGAAATAGTTCTGTTTCTAATGGTTCAGTAAAAAAGAACAAGGTTTTTTAAAAAAATAAATAAAATAAAAGGAACATTCTGGCGGGAGTTAAATAGGTGAAAGACCGGAGTTTTTTTTTTCCTCCGGTTTCCTCTTAAATATCAAGCAATGAATTTTTTTTCTTTGAAGAAAAAGATTAGAAGCAGGGGTCTAATCAACGTTCAGGCCTGTTTGGGTATGCCAACCTAGATGAAAAACATGTAGGGTGGTTAGGTTAATGTGGGCCGGGCTTGATTGGTTTGTTGTGATTCTCACAGATCCTGCAGGATTGATCCAGTTGTTTCCAAATAGTACCTTGTTGATAAAAAAAATGCACCTTAATAGTTAATTATCCCCGTATGCAGAGAATTATTTTTAAGAAATAAAAAAAAATGAGATATAGCAAATTACCAATTTTGCCAACAACTCTTAGGTTAGACTAATTGAACATTACAAGTGTGTGTTTATATGCATCATGATTTATCTTTCTTGCTCTTCATTTATCTTTTTCTCGATCTCCAAACATGATTTTAACTGATTTGCTCTCATTTTGATCTAGGAAATACCGCTAAAACCATCAAAATAGTTATTGTTACAATAACAATTGCAGCTGCGATGGTGTTGCTGCTCTTTGCCATTTGCATTTACTTACGACGGAGGAAACTAGCTAGAATACCATCATGTATGTATTGTGTAAAATTATTATATTTACTTAACGCTTGCATTGCATCAATTGAATGCAAGTTTGACGGTATGCATCTTAAACGAGAGCAGATGTTGAAGATGGACTGGAGATCCAAAGTGGAAAGGAGATCGAAAGTGCAGAGTCTCTCGTATTTGATTTGGAAACCCTAAGACTTGCGACAAATAACTTTTCTGATGCAAACAAACTCGGACAAGGAGGATATGGACTAGTTTATAAGGTAACCTCAAGATTAGTTCTCAGAGATTGACATTTTTACCTTGAGAAGTTTACAAAAATCAAAATTCAACTTGACCAAAATATTAACATTTTAATCGTACTATTAAAATGCAATAAAGGGAATACTGCCAGATGGACAAGTGACTGCTGTGAAGAGGCTCTTAATAAGCTCAATTCAAGGATTAGAACAGCTACGAAATGAGGTTGATTTGGTTGCCAAGCTCCAGCACAGGGACCTGGTAAAGTTGTTGGGTTATTGCTTAGAAGAGCAAGAGAAGCTTCTTGTATACGAGTATCTTCCTAACGGTAGTCTTGACAAATTTTTATGTGGTAAGCTTCATTATATAAGTGCATCCTTATATTAAATTTTCCTTTTGGAGGAAACTCTATCATAAGAACTACGATAACTTCTTTTGGTCAAAAGAGTTTTAGGAGAAAAAAAAATGACTGTCGTATATGCCAACCAATGGGTTTATATTTGTCACTAGCCCTGGATGCCACCTTATAGATGCCTGCTATTTAAAAATTTTGTCAGCTCTTGAGGACGCCGATATTGTTCCTATTGCATTGAATTCAGTGGTTCAAATTGTTGAACACTTGAGAGTAGTCTGTAATTTTCATTTCTTCAATCTAGCAGGCATGACATCTGGCTATGATAAATTGTTTCTTAATCTAATAATGATTTTTATTGAATGTTAATATTATCTCCGTAGCTTTATTCTCTAGTAGTTATTTTGTAACGCTCGTGTAGATATCCTTTCTTTCTTTTCCCATTTTCGGTGATAAATAAATGTTTATAGCACCTCTGGATATGCTGCAAAATGTCCTTATAGATGGTGTAGCCTCATGGGTCCTTCCATTGGGCAACTTGGCCAACTTGTACTTTGTTTCAACAGATCCCATCAAACGAGAGCAACTAGAATGGGAAGTTCGGTGCATGATCATTAAAAGAATTGGTCGAGGGCTTCTCTATCTTCATGAAGATTCGCGACTAAGGATCGTTCATCGGGATCTAAAAGCAAGTAACATTTTGCTAGATGGAGATATGAACCCTAAAATTTCAGACTTTGGTCTTGCAAAGCTTTATGGCGTGGATGGCACCCATGAAAGCACTCGCCAAATTGCTGGTACATAGTAAGTACAAGCCTATATATTTTTTATTTGTTCTGATGCAGAGATGGGAAACACATGATGAAATCATAAGAGCAAATATCCCGGACTCCTATCTTTAACTTCAATCATTGGTGTCCAACAATGGAGCTCACATATTGTAATTCCTTTGTGGCAGTGGCTATATGGCACCAGAATATGTTAGGCTCGGGCACTTTTCCACCAAGTCGGATGTATTTAGTTACGGTATATTAGTTTTAGAGATGGTGACCGGTCGAATGAATAGTGGTTTTGAAGGATCAGGGCATGCAATAGATCTTCCAAGCTACGTAAGCATTCGTCCTCCTAAAGCTTGACTATGAACAATGAACAATCTAGTATACATTATATTTAGAGGAATCCTCTAATTTCGTTGGCAACACAAGCTGTGTTATATAACTCCTTTAAACCAATTCTCGGCAGGTGTGGGAACAATGGAATCAAGGATTGGCATCACAGGTGATCGACCAAAGTCTAGTTGATGGGTGCGAATTGCAAGAAGTATTAAGATGCATTCACATTGGGCTTCTATGCGTTCAAGCAGACCCAGCGAAGAGACCCGGTATGGCAGCAGTCGTTCTCATGCTCGATGGTGACTCTGTTCCTCTTCCAAGCCCTTCAGTGCCTGCTTTCTATGTTGTAAGTGGCACCATCAGCAAAGTCACAAGCGAATCTAGCCTCCATGAGGTGGATAGTGAGAGCTCAACTAACAGTGCATCGTAAAGGGTTCGAATATTTCTGTTAGCATTAAGTGTAATATTCAAATGATACCCAAAAATTAGCATAGCACAAATCTGGAAATAGACCAAAAATTGTTATCTACTTCTATCTCTCTTTTTCCCTTTTTTTTTTTTTTTTTTTGAATTAAAATTAAAGTGTGAACTACCACTCTCGTTAAACAGATCTTTTTTTTGATGGAACTTTCGTTAAACAGATATGTCATTCTAATTTGTTCAAGTGGAATCGGAAGGGTACGGAGGTTCCTTGCAGTATACAGGGCCGGAAGCTCTGTTTCTTGTGGTTCCTTTGTTTTTTGTTTGCAGGGGATTTGCTTTGTTCGTATTGCAGGTCTAGTGCTTGTCTCTACTATTCTTTTGTTCTCATTTCATTATTTTAATCAAATGCGAGGTGTATTTTCCATCATTTACTCAAAAAAAAAGAAATAATCTCTTCTCTGTTTTGTTCTTGGGTAAGACATTCATGTTCATTGGCTGATTTTGTAACATGTAATTGGCTAAGCTCTATAGGAGATATTCCTTTTTTCTTTTTTGATCAATGAATTCATCCAGATTTCCTTTGTTACTAATGGTTTATTTGTTCCTTTCATGGATGTTTAACTGTATCCATTCAATTTATACGCCGGCTGCATGCGCTCTAGTCAAGTCCCGATTTTTTTTTTTCTTTTTTTTTTGGATACAACGGATGGACCTGTCTAGCATCAATACATCAAATAAAGTCAGAAAGTACACCATGTCGGATCCTTGGCTGTGCGGTTAAGTCCGGATTACCAGAACAACTGGGAATCTGAGTAGCCTTGGGAAGCACAATAGAAAAACACGCGAACAGGAAGTGCCTGCAATATTTTATTTTTTGGTAAAAAAAAAAAAAACGAAGAGCTATACTGAGAAACTCAGAGTCTAGCACATGTTTTTGCAAAAATCTCATGGCTATGCTCACTAGTTCGAGAGCTTCATATTCCTCTCAAGGATATTTTTCTTCTTCTTTGCAATAATGCCTTTGCTATTACCATTATCTTTAATCTTGCTCAAAATTGACTACCATTTTGTGCAAGAAAAGATGGCCCAAAAGTATCTCGACGTCCAGTTTGTGCCTTCACTTGACCAAGCAACTGACATTTTCACTAAGGGGCTTCATCAACATCTGATTTGTTATTTTCAGTCCAAGCTCAGTGTCATTCCAAGGCTGAGGGTGTGTCAGAGAGGAGCTCATGAACCGAGCAGATAAGCAAGAGAAAGTTGAAAATATTGGAACCATGCTAAGAAGCTAGCTTATAATAACTTTTTATTGTAATCCAAATTTTAGGCTGCAACAACATTTTGTTGTAATCTATGGTGTGACAAACACTTGGTTATAACTTATTGTAACAATGTTATGTTATAAATATCCAATCAATAAAGAATCCGAAGTGGGCTGCTATATTATCAAAAATCTTCTTTGTAATTGGATCAACTGTTGGTCAGTTGAACCAACTGATGTATAGTCAGCACAATAATAATATCAATATACAGTCAGTATAATCTATATTTTCGGTGCAGAATATGCGTAAAGATCTCTTCACGATCATATAATGCTACTCTCATAACATCAGAATAAATGAGATCTTATGACTTTTGATTGTTATGGAACCCAAGTCCAGGCTGATGATCGAGTCGACCGAGTTGAAAGCCTCTTGGGTGAATTCGGCTAGCTATGGCCAGAGGAGCAGTTTGGTTTAGAGCCTTTTTTGGTGATGGGAAAGCCTGAGATGAAGTTGAGGACGAGTTGGGATTGGATGGTCACCACAACTGGCGTCATAGGCCTCATAATCACCTTAATGCCATTCCCAATGACGGCCCCTGCTTCGTCTAATTATTAGATGAATAAGTCGGGTAAATCAGTTCAATAGTCATTCGCCATGTTAACTCTTTCATATTTTAATAATTCAAGATCAAACAAGGATGCCTATTATCCAACACACGCACATAGATATCGACACACACACACATATGGTTAAGATTAGTAAAATGCAAGAATTTTTCTACGATGGTTTTCTATATTAAATTATATTTTTATCACATGTTGATAGTACATTAGATGCTATATATATATAAGTGATATTTACATAATTGGACTAATGGATGCAATATTTTTGACTAATCATATTATATAGATTGCTCCATTATGAATGAAAAATATGACATGTACCGATTTCTCCGTCACATGCAAGAAACATGACATTTATTACCGGCCCTATTATGGGTGCAAAATATAGCCATTGTTAGTCTAAAGTTAGGTATAAAATAATATGTGCATGCAAACTTGATGGGATGAATTATAAGACTCTAGGCTAATCTCATTATTATCAATTGGCCCATGGAAATGTGGCATTGTTAATTATTTTATCACAGACAAAAAACATAACATCTGTCGATTACCTAGTCATGGGTCAGGAACGTGACTAGCATTGTTAAAGATTTACAGAATATTATATAATATATAACTTTTGAGTGGATATTTATTATTAATATTTGATGGCACATATGCATATTGTTTATTTAGAGCAGATTGTTGATAGATCATGATTTCTTGATGATGTTTGTGTTTATTTTGATAATAATTTATTTTTTATAAAATTATATTATTACGATAGTATGGGTGTGTATAAGAATTTTTACTAGATTCCATAACTCATATCCTTTTATATTATTTTTTTCTTGGAGTCAGAAGATACGTAGTCTCGATGAGGTTGGATGAGGAGATCGTATGGAGTTATTAGTTAACTAATTTATTTTTTGATATATAATAAATATTTGAATATATATAATTGAATAATTTTGTTAGATGACGGTAGTAGTTTTATCTAGCTAGCTGGATTATTATAAATAAATTTTTTAATTATTTTTTAAATATTTTAAGAAATTACTAAAGCGCCGCTCTAGAATTCATGCTGCCTGTCTTATGTAGTCAATTTAGATGTTCAGTTTGGGGCGTGACGCAATTCCATAGCCATTTGTTCTTTTCCAAGCAAACAAGAAAATAAAAAACACAAACAAAGACTTAATGACCGTCTTAACCGCATGCACTTCTACCACGATCGTCAAGAATGGCAATTTGATCTGATCCATTGGATATCTGATCTAAATAAAATAAATTTTATTTAATTTAATTAAAATTTAAAATAAATTTAGGTTTTTAAAATAAATTTTAAAATAACTATGGATCGAAAATAGATAATAATATATTCCGCTTCAAACTTAACCCGATATATATATATATATATAACCGCTTTGCCTCTTCTAACTATCTGAGCTTTTGTGTTCCACTACTCCAAGCCTCTCATCTGATTAGGACTTTTGATGATGAAAAATTAAAGAAAAAGCAAGGGAAACAACTCCTCAAGCTTTTCTGTTTAGCCACTCTAAGCCTCCCATCTAATTGGGACTTCTGAGGATAGAAAAATCAGAAAAAATATTGGAAGAGAATGAAAGATAAATCAAGAAAAATAAAAATGAAAAAATTTGAGAGGTTAGACTTCTTCCCACGTAGATTGTCATTTTTTTTTCTTTTTATTTTTTTTCTTTTCATTTCTTTCTCTTTTTTGAGATATGTGGGGAGAGCAATTGTGGAAGATCGGAGAGATCGAAGGGATTTCTTAACATTTAATGAGATTTTTTTCTCTATTCGACCATTGGGACTCTTGAGGATAGAAAAAATAAAAGAAACATTAGGAGAAAATGAAGGAAAAATAAAAAAAATAAAAGAAAGATGGAGAAAATTGGGAGGTAAGATCTTTTTCTATCTAGATTGTCTTTTTTATTTTATTTTTTTTTTCTTTTCATTATTTTTTTCAGAGTTCTATAGAAAAGGAGAGCACTTGCGAGAGATTAGAGGGGGTTTTAGGTTCCGATTGGGTTTTTTCCTCAAGTATATGAGATTTTGTGTGAGTTGTGGCAACGTGAGTTGGTTCCTTACAGTTTTGTGTGCTTAATTTTAGTGGAAGCATGATATTTTGTAGGGTTAAAAATTTTTGATCGAAAGAATTTTTCTTTAGCTACAAAATTTTTAATTTATGCTCAGTGGCTATAATTTTTTTAATTATATAAGAATTTTTTATATACTCGATCAAATTCTATGTATTTTTAAAGTCCGACCCAATTCAATCGGATATAAAGTGAATATAAATATAATTTTGTTCTCTAATGGAGCGGATAGGAGTATCCATCAATCCGATTCATACCCAATCTATTGCTTGAGAATGAAGCTGTCTGGTAATCCCTAAGTAGTATTGGGCATCGGGCTGTGCCTGACCTGGCTCGGCCCAGGCCCAACACGCCGAATACTATAGCGGGTCGTGTCTGGCACGATCCGATTACTAAACGGAATGTGTCGGTATGGTACAGGAATGCCAAACCTTCTGCCCAGCACGGTCCTAAGCCCAAGAATTGATGGACCGTCAAGCCCATTTTTTTTAGCCCTTTCCAAACGGGCCAAGCTGGCCCATAAAGATTAAAACTGATTTTTTAAAAAAGAATTTTAATGGTTATTTTTTCTTATTTTTACCATTTTGACCACTCCAACAGCCAAAAAATGGTTAGATTGAAGGATCTTTTGGATAAATGAAAGTTTTTGGACTTCTATAAATAGGATCCTTCTCTTTTATTCTCACCACATCAATTTATCAAATAAATTCTCTCCTTCTCTAATCTCCGTACATCTATTTGTTCTCTTCTAGCAATTCTTCTTTCTTCTATTCAATATTTAACAAGTAGTAATTATAGTTTAGCAATTCAAGACTTATATAAGATAAGGAAGTATCTTTTTTTTGAAGGTCATGGTTTAAGGACAGCTCTATAAATTTAGCTCTCCGATGGCCCAGTCCTCCATAGGCTGATACGTGGGCCGTGCCTTGGTAATGCTCATATGGGCTAACATGAAGGCCGTACTAAGTTTGGACACGTATCGTGTCGTGCCTGGCACGATCCATATAGACCGGCATATAGATTTTGCCTTAGTACGATCTATATGGGCTGACATGAGGACCGTGCTGGATTTGAACATATGCCGTATCATGTTTGGCTTGATGGGCCATGTCAATTCAAGCCTCTGTCCATATCCCTAGTTTTGGACCGTGCATGGCACGATAGGATCCTTCTCTTTTATTCTCACCACATCAATTTATCAAACAAATTCTCTCCTTCTCTAATTTTCGTACGTCTATTTGTTCTCTTCTAGCAATTCTTCTTTCTTCTATTCAATATTTAACAAGTAGTAATTATAGTTTAGCAATTCAAGACTTATATAAGATAAGGAAGTATCTCTTTTTTGAAGATCGTGGTTTAAGGACAGCTCTATAAATTTAGCTCTCCGATGGCCCAGTCCTCCATAGGCTGGTATGTGGGCCGTGCCTTGGTAATGCCCATATAGGCTAATATGAAGGCGAGTTTGGACACGTATCGTGTCGTGCCTGGCACGATCCATATAGACCGGCATGTAGATTTTGCCTTAGTACGATCTATATGGACTGATATGAGGACCGTGCTGGATTTGAATATGTGCCGTATCATGTTTGGCCTGATGGGCCATGTCCATTCAAGCCCCTGTCCATATCCCTAGTTTTGGACCGTGCATCTACAATACTAGACAGTTGGCCGGCATGTTGCCCGCCTCTAGTTACCCACGTCCGGTACCTGAATTGAATTAAAAAAAAAGTCAAAAGTCAAAATGGTGTCAACAGTCGCCGCCAATGCTCCCCTCAAATCGGTACTGTTCTTCTCCTCCGTGCTCTCCACCCGCGTCCTGAACCAGAAAGTTGGCAAACGGCGTCCCCATTCCCACCCTATCCCTCCTCTTCCCAGAATACGCCAATCATAGCATCCATCTTATCTCTATTCCCTCTGCTAATCCTCCATATGCTGATTCTAGTTCCGACCAAAACTTATTCCCAGCGTGGCCCCCTCCTTACCTACTGCGCCGGCGACACCAACTACACCATCCCCAGCACCTTCTCCTCCAATCTCGACCTCCTCCTCTCCAACCTCACATCCTCCCCCCGCGATGCCGGCTACTTCTCCAACACCACCGTCGCGCCTCTTCGTCAGCCACCGCCTACGTCCTTAAGTTGTCAATCCGAATAACGGTGGTCGGATCCAGCGGTGTTGGTTCCAATGGACGAGGGCGCGTCGCAGGCGGCGGCGACATAATCGAAGTTTGGGGTGGGGATCACAAATTCCACCCGGTATGGGCATATATACACGATGGCACAGTGCACCCATGATCTATTGGAGACGGATTGCTCTGCGTGTCTCTCTAAGGCGGTCGGCTTTGATATGGGCGTATCGGGGGATAGGCCTCGAAGGTGAGTTGTGCCGTGAGGTTTGAGATGTCCCGCCCATGTGCTCGACCCACAACAAAAGCTAGAAGCAGGGGGCAAAAAAAAAAAAAGCAGAGAGACACGCAGAAGCCAAAAAATTCCAATGACATTGTAAAAAGGATAGATTTAATTATTTTATCAGATGAATGATTGATCATAATTTTATTTTAATAAAATTTTAATATATTATTTCTAACATCGAGAGCTATAAATTGAGCGATTCTGATCATTAAAAAATCTTTTTCAAAACTTATTTCAGACATCCATTTATTTGGTGAGATCTACCTTTATTTTTGCTGATATCTACTTTATTGGTGAAGATTATTTTATTTTATGAGCTAAGATTTATTTTTGATGACATATATTTATAGAGCCTCTATTTGATTTAGAGAAGACCTATGTTAATCCTATTATTTTATATAATGAAAGTTTCACAACATAAATCTAGTATTTTTATGCTTGATTTATTTATATTTGCTGAATTTAATATTATTAAATTATTATCAATTTTAATTAGCACACGGAGTAGAGTTTATCCTAGATATAATTATATTTATGGTCTTTTCATCCTCAACAACTAGTATCAAAGCCAGGTTGGACAATCGGTATAGTTTATGCTAATTAAAATAGAAAATAAATCCAGTATGGTAAAATTAACTTCATCGAATTATTTTTTATAGAGGATGATGATGGAGGATTTATTATATTGTCGAAATTTGTTTGAGCCAATTGAATTATAGAAAAAAATTTCAGAAAATATAAAATCTGATGAGTGAAAAAAGATAAAAAGGAAAGCTACAGCTATGATAAGATAGTGGATTGATGTGAGTGTCATCCATGAGGTTGCCACAGAGACAAATGCTTATCAGGTTTGAAAGAAACTAGAGAATCTATATCAGCGGAAGAATGCTCGGAATAAAGCCTATCTAATCAGAAGACCTATGAACCTGAAGTATAAAGATGTGCAGAACACTTCAGAGCACTTGAATAATTTTCAAGAGATACTGAATCAGTTGTCTATGATGAAACTACTTCTTGATGATGAGGTGCAGGCATTAATCTTGCTGAGTTTCTTACCAGATAGTTGGGAGATATTGGTGGTGACGTTGAGTAATTTCACTGCTAGTGACAAACTTATCCAGACAATGGTGAAGGATAGTATATTAAATGAAGCAAACAAACATAAGGAGCAAGATTTGACAGATACAAGTTCTGAAGCACTAGTTACAGAGCAGAGGGGGAGAAGTAAATATAGATCTTCCTATAATAAAAAAGATGGTGAGTCGCATGAGAGGAAAGACAAGAAAAAATTTAGAGGACGATCAAAGTTCAGGAAAGGTATCACCTGTTACTACTGTAAGAAGTCAGGGCATTTTCAGAAAGAGTGTAGAAAATACAAGAGGGATCAGGATAAGAGTGATGGAAAGAAAGAAGAAATACAAAGTACAACTGTAGTTGCATTTGATGATGAGGTCATGATTACTTGTGATGATGAGTGTATTAATCTCACATGCTAAAAATTCAGTTGGATAATTGATTCAGCTGCCACATATTATGTTACATCATGGAGAGACTTCTTCTTGTCCTACTCTAAAAGTGATTTTGAGCATGTCAGGATGAAAAATAATGCGGTAGCTCAAATTATTGACATGGGTGATGTTTGTTTGAAGACAAACACTGGATGCAGACTGCTGTTGAGAAATATGAGATATATTCTTGATATCCGATTGCACTTGATTTCTACTTGTGTTCTAGATGATAAGGGCTACTCTATCTGCTTTGGTAAAGGAAAATGAAAGCTCACTAAAGGTTCATTGGTTATAGCAAAAGAAAAGAAAGCTGGCTTTTTCAGATTGCATACTAAGATATGTAGTGAAAAGATAAATGCAATTAAAGAGATCTCCACAGACCTGTGGCATCGATGACTTGGCTATCTAAGTGAGAAGGGACTTGATGCTCTATACAAACATAATTGCTTCCTTTGAAAGATACGCACTTAAGGCTTTGCACTCACTGTTTATATGGCAAGCAGCATAAAGTTTTATTTTATAAGCATCCTTCACATAAGAAATCACATGTATTTGATTTAATTCACACCGATGTATGCTCCATAACCACAAAGATACTTGGTGGTGCACTGTATTTTGTTACTTTTATTGATGACCATTCTCGAAAGTTGTGGGTCTTTGCTTTGAGATCTAAAGATCAAGTTTTCGACGTCTTTAAAGAATTCCATGCCGATGTTGAAAGAGAGAGAGAAAGAAAATTGAGATGTATCTGAGCAGACAATGGTGGTGAATACCGAGTTCTGTTTGAGAGATACTGCAGACAATATGATATTAGATTGGAGAAGACTATCCCAAAGACACCTCAGCAGAATGTAGTAGAGAGAATAAACCGTACTATTGTTAAAAAAGTTCGATGTATGCTTTCTCATTCAAAGTTACTAGCTCTTTCTGGGGTGAAGCTATGAGGACTGCAGTTGACTTGATTAATCTTTCTCCTTCATATGCCCTTGACGGTGATATTTCTGAAAAGATATGGATAGAAAAATCAGTTTCTTATGACCATCTCAGAGTTTTTGGATGCAAAGCCTTTGTTCATATTTCTAGAGATGATCGGTCAAAGTTTGACAGTAAGTCAAAGGAGTGTATCTTTCTTGGGTATGGACATGAGCAGTTTGGATATAGGCTATGAGATCTAGTGGAGAAGAAGCTAGTCAGAAGTCGAGATATAGTATTCTTTGAGGATTAGACCATTGAGGATACGAAGAAAGTAGATAAATCAGAGACTACTACAGAGTTATTTATTGATCCACCTCCTACATCTCAAGCCAGAATAGATATTGATGACAGGCAAACTATAGAGAATAGTGATATGATAAAAGATGAGCCTGTACATGATGATAGTGCATCAGATGAGCATGGTGAACAAGCTCCTATACAGCAAATGGCAGAACAGCAGCTAAAAAGGTCTACTAGAGAGCGTCAGCCTTCTCAAAGATACCCTCCGCATGAGTATATGATGGTGACTGATGGGGGAGAGCTAGAATATTTTCAGGAGGCTATGTTACATGCACAGAAAGAAAAGCGGTTTAAAGCCATGTAAGAAGAGATAAAATCACTGCATGAGAATCATACTTTTGACTTGATGGAGTTACCCAAGGAGAAGAGAGCACTTAAGAATAAATGAATGTTCAAACTCAAGATAGGAGAACATAGCTCACAACTAAGGTACGAGGCAACACTGGTTGTGAAAGGTTTTGGTCAGAAGAAGGGTATTGACTTTGAGGAGATTTTTTCACCTATGGTCAAGATGTCTTCGATTCGAGTCGTTTTTCGATTTAGCAGCTAGTCTGAAATTAGAGATTGAGCAGTTTGATGTAAAGACAGCATTGCTTCATGGTGACCTTGAAGAAAAATTTATATGGAGCAGCCAGAGGGATTCATAACTAAAGGCAAGAAAAATCTAGTATGTAGATTGAAGAAAAGCTTATATGGTTTGAAACAAGCTCCTCGATAGTGGTATAAAAAATTTGATTCCTTTATGGTAGATCATGGATACAGCAGAACCACTTCTGACCATTGTGTATTTATGAAAAGGTTCAGTGATGATGATTTCATCATTCTTCTGTTATACGTTGATGACATGCTGATTTTTGGTCATGATGCTAAGAGGATTCAGGGCTTGAAGATTGAATTGAGTAAATACTTTGGTACGAAAGATTTGGGACCAGCAAAGCGGATACTTGGTATGAGAGTTATCCGTGACAAAAAGAGTGGGAGATTGTGGCTATCACAAGAGAGATATATAGAAAAAATACTAGAGAGATTCCAGATGAGCAACAATAAAACCAATTAGCTCTCCGCTTGAATGTCACTTTAGATTAAGCTCCAAATAATATCATACTAGCGAGAAAGAAAAAAGAGAGATGCAGAAAATCACTTATGCATCCGCAGTTGGCAGTTTGATATGCGCCATGGTGTGCACTAGGCCGAATATTGCTCATGTTGTTGGTATTATCAGCCGATTTCTCTCTAATCCTGGAAAGAAGCATTGGACTACAATAAAGTGGATTCTCAGGTATCTCAGAGGTACTTCAAGAGTATGTCTATATTTTGGTATAGATAAACCCATGTTGGATGGATATACAGATGCAGACATGGCAGGTGATGTTGATTTTAGAAAATCTATATCGGGATACTTGATGACATTTTCAGGAGGAGCTATCTCATGGCAATCTAAACTACAGAAATGTATTGCTTTGTCCACTACAGAGGCAGAGTATATTGCAGTGACAGAAGCCAGCAAGGAGTTATTGTGGATGAAGAAGTTTCTTCAGAAACTTGGTCTGAGGTAAGAGAAATTTATCCTGTATTGTGATAGTCAGAGTGCAATTCATCTCAGCAAGAATTTAATTTTTTATTCGAGATTGAAGCACATTGATGTGAGGTATCATTGGATACGGGATGCTTTGGAGATGAAGTTGTTATAGCTAGAAAAGATTCATATAGATAACAATGCTTCAGATATGCTTACTAAGTCATTGCCTATAGAAAAGCTTGCAACGTATAGAGCCAGTGCTGGTTTATTGGTTCTCCCTACATGGGTGTGAGGAGAAGATTTGTTGTGGTGTCCCGCCTATGTGCTGGACCCGCAATAAAACAAAGAGAGAGGGAGTAAGGAGAGTCCAAAACGAACTCATCCTCCTTACCTTTAAAAAGGAAGCCACGTCTTGGTTGTTAGGAAGCAGAAGAAAAAAAAGGCAGAGATGCGTGGAAGCTAAAGAAATCCCAGCAACGTTGCAAAAGGGGTAGATTTGATTATTTTGTCAGATGATCAGATGGTTGATCATTATCCGATTTTGATAAAATTTTAATATGTTGTTCCTGACATCGAGAGCTACAAGTTGAGTGGTTCTGATTATTGAAAAATCCTCTTCAAAAATTATTTTAGGCATCCATCTATTTGGTGAGATCTATCCTTATTTTTGCTGATATCTATTTTATTGGTGATGATTATTTTATTTTGTGTGCCAAGATTTGTTCTTGATGACATATATTTGTAGACCCTCTATTTGATTTAAAGAAGACATGCGTTAATTTTATTATTTTATATAGTAAAAATTTCACAACATAAATCTAATATTTTTGTACTTAATTTATTTATATTTATTGAATTTAATATTATTAAATTATTATCAATTTTAATTAGCATATGGGGATAGAGTTTATCCTAAATATAATTATAATTATATTTATGATCTTTTCACCCCCAATAATCCCTTCTCTCTCTGTCGTTGGTCCCTCCGCCGCCGTTGGGATCGAGTTCTTCGCCGGACAGTGGCAATGGCACTAGCACGACCGGTTATGGTAAGCAGATCGTCAAAGAATGATTTAGTTAAACGGAACGCTGAGTTGTTGATCTATAAGATAAAGCGGCAAAAGATAATTTCAGTCTTTGGGGCCTTATTTGTTATCCTGTTAATTTGGCTGGCTTTAACAACAAATTACATCTTCCGTTTTTCTACTCCTTTGTCATGAATTCTACGTAGTAATTTTAGTCTTCCGCTAAGTTAATCTTTAGAAGTATGTGTGCTTTCAACCAGACGATGAATTCCTTTGTGAGACACAGATAATCGCATGACTCTACGATTTTTTCGGCAGTTGAACCGTATTCGAAATTTTGTTTCATATATATATATATATTTGGAGGAAAGGAACTTTAGTTTCTTGGGCATACCAATAAATCTAGTTTTGATAATGAGTGTGTTTTTGTTCCTTCAGACCACATGGCATGTCGGTGGCTTATGCTGCTGTAATCTTTTCTCTTTTTTTTAAATTATTATTATTATTATTTTAAATTTAGAACTTAGGTCTGGAGAGCACATTCTGCGTCATATGCACCGCAGCTTTTGCAAAGATGCAGCACAAACAATCGATGTTATTTCCGTTCACGATTCACCTCAATATATCACTGTCAACTGTACTAATTCATTCGCAACTTCCGGAATACTGGTGCGTCGATGGTGCACTTTGTAGAGTTATGGCATAAAACTTCTCTTCAAGGTTGCAAAAGTCCACCTGATTTTATCAACTCCAAAAGCCAACTTATTTGTTGCTAGTTTTGATTTCTTCGAAGGAAAATAGTTATGTTAATAAATCTGATGACTAATGGTGATATGCCATTAGTCCCCATCTTTCTCAGGAAAAAGAAAAAAAAGGAAAATAGGTTGTCCAATCACTAAGCAATTTAAGCTTTTGCTCTTCAGTCTATGGTAGGTAATTTGCAGACTTTCAGTTTAGTTTGGCCTTGGTTACATCTCCATTCCTTCATTACGTGTCTAATTACTAAATTTTCTTTTGGTGCAGGGAAAAGTAATAACACTACAAAAGTAGTTTTAATTGTCGTCTTCTCTGTCGTTGCTGCACTGGTGGTCCTTTTCGCCATCTGCATCTGCTTACGGAGAAGGATAGTGTTTAGAAGACTACTCGGTAATGTATTATTGTTTTAAGAAATCCAATTCTAGACAAATGGGCTGGTGTTTTATGTAGTTGAGCTTGTTTTGTGAGTAGTTGATGGAGATCGGGAGTTCAGAATTATTATTATTTGATTTGGGTGCCCTTAGAGCTGCCACAAATAATTTCTCAGATGCACATAAGCTTGGAGAAGGTGGGTTTGGACCAGTTTACAAGGTAATCATCTAGACTGAGGTCTTCAAGGTCACCCATAGAACGGTGAGTGTCGTTATTGATTTGACGAATGATAATTGCCTTCTCGTGTTTTTAAAATCTCATACAGGGGACTCTACAGGATGGACAAGAAATAGCTGTGACAAGGCTCTCAGGAAGTTCACGGCAAGGACTGGTGGAGCTAAGAAATGAGGTTGTTTTGGTTGCCAAGCTTCCACATAGAAACCTTGTTAGGATGTTGTTGGGTTGTTGCCTTGAGGAAGAAGAGAAGTTACTAGTCTATGAGTACCTTCCAAATACAAGCCTCGACAAACTTTTATTTGGTACGCCTCATTTTCGATGTTCATATTTGTCCTAAGCATTGCCATAGTACTTCCTTGGTTTTAAGCAAAGAGGAAAATCACCACTTTTGATGCAAAACTGAATGCATGTTATTGGTCCTCATCGTTACCATGTAGTCTTTATGCAATCCAATTTAGCTGTGTATTACCTCGAACATATTATCCGGCTTTGCCTACATGGTTGGATACCAATACCATCAGTTTGCATAACCTGATTTCTTATATTGCATCCATTTATTGAGATGACTCTATGAATGATGGCATCATTTTTGCATGCTACTGGGTTTTAACCGTCTTCCATCTTTTTTTTGGCTAAATATTTATGATATAACTGCCTTTTTTGCGATTTAAGGGAGGCTAGGCCACTTTTGATATAACTGCTTAATGTTTCTAGCATCATGTTGATCCCATAGCCTAAATGTTATTCATTTTGACATCAATTAAATTTATCAAGTTTACTTGGATGAAATAGACCCTATTGGATGAGGGCAATTAGAGTGGGGCAGGCCGGTACAAGATTATCGACGGCCGTGGGCTTCTCTATCTTCATGAAGATTCTCTATTAAGGATCATCCATCGGGATCTAATTAAAAGCAGGTAATATCTTGCTGGGTGGGGACATGAACCCTAAAATTTCAGACTTTGGTCTTGCAAAGCTTTTTGTCATACATGAGACCCAAGGAAATGCTAGTCAAATTGCCGCTGGGACATAGTAATTAAGTGCATACTTTTTTTAATTTCCTTTTCTGAGTAATTATCAACAGAAGATCTCTAGTCCATTATATTACTATTCCGATACCTAACTTCAATCATAAGTATGTCCTTATGGAGAAAAATCTAGTATCTTCTCAATTAATTTCTTGGCACCAGAATATGCTTTGCATGGGCTCTTCTCTCCACCAAATTAATCAGATGTTTTCGGTTATGGCGTACTAGTTTTGGAGATTGTGACTGGCCAGAGGAATGGTAGATTCCAGGGATCGGAGAGTTCTCCAGACCTCCTTAGTTATGTAAGCGTTCTCAACACCCGTGCCGGCCCCCAAACATAGATTGATCTTGCATTAATCTCCGGAATCTGCAGGATCTATTCCATCCCTATCATCATGCTAGCCAACATAAACTGTATTGATAACTCCTTCAAACCCCTTTTTTTTTTTAATAGTTATGGCAACACTGGAACGAAGGAATGGCATCACATGTGATCGACCAGATACGACGAGTACTGAGGTGCATTCACATTGGGCTACTCTTCATCCAGAAAGACCCGGCATGGCAACAGTCGTTCTCATGCTCGGTGGTTACACTGTCCCTCTTCCAGCTCCATCAGCACCAGCCTTGTTCATAAGGAGTGATGCAATCGGTGAGGCACGTACGGGTGCTCGAGAGGGACCTGAGGACTGGTTTATCAGAAAGTGAAAGCTCTGGTGGAAGCACAACAAGAAAATCAAGAATGATAGAAAAATGGGTGACAGTCTCGATCACTGACATGGAACCGAGATAGGGTT
This sequence comes from Cocos nucifera, assembly GCA_006176705.1. Classification (NCBI taxonomy): domain Eukaryota; kingdom Viridiplantae; phylum Streptophyta; class Magnoliopsida; order Arecales; family Arecaceae; genus Cocos; species Cocos nucifera. The sequence goes on along the minus strand of QRFJ01000731.1, from coordinate 768,998 downwards.
GTGAGATTGATCGATAAAAGTGCATCTTGTAACATTACTTGATGTTAATAATCTTAATAGGGAGCCCAATCTCTCCATCAACTGTGTTGTGTTGTATGATAGATATGGTATGTTCTGGGTATCATCCAGTGGGAACTTCACAGAAATGGCAGCTTGGAACTTAGTTTGTTATCGACTGCGATGTAATAAATGAGGGATCATCCTTCCATGTTGGAAGTAATATCTGACGGGCATTATATAGTTTGATGGGCAACTTAATGTTATCTGAACCACCTGTCCAAAAAATTGGGCTTATAAATGTATGGGATCCTGTTTTTATGAAAATTCTTGGATACACATTGTCTACTACATATATCGACCGTAGATACAGCCAATAAAAATATGCCAATTCAGCAATTTATCCGTCTAGATAATGCCCCACGACTCCCCGTTAACTACGGTTAGATTAACACTGGTCATCTGCGGAAAGAAGCAAAAGCAAAAAAAAAAAAAATTCTAAATCGCAAACGATTCTCTTTCACCGGATCTTTGGTGTTTTGCTCTAATCTTTCTTTCCTTCTTCATACTTTCAAGAAAACCATGTACTTTCATTAGGAAATATATGGACTATTTTATCATCTGATTTCAAATTTAGAAACTTCCACCATGCATGTACCAAGGAGAATGTTGTTGCTCAACGAATGCACGTTGTATGGACGATTCGAGATCAGAGGTTGTTCTAGATTCATTCACCACTAGGATTTTTTTTCGCCAGAAAAAAGAAAAGAAAAGAAAAGAAAACGTGCAGTGGGCTTGGGAATTAGAAATATCCATTTTTTCTCGTATGCACGGTCCATGAAAATCAGATCCAAGAGAAAGACGAGTGTGCTCAAAAAAAAGAAAAAAAAAGCAAAGAAAGAAAAGAAAGACGAGGGCAAAACAAGAAAATACAAAAATCAGCAGCATAGAACTCTCGCGCTCTCGATCAACGAAGGGAGGGGCAGCGAGAGATTTCACCCCCTTTTTTTTTTGGCCTCCAACAATCCGCTGAAGGAAGATCCGGAATTTTTATTTCAACCAGCGGGGACGAGCAAAAAAAAAAAATCTCCAAAGATCCGGTGAAGGAGGGTGGGTGAGTGGAAATCGGGAATTTTTTTTCCGATTATTTCTTTGTCCAAATATCCGGTGGAGGGGAGAGGGGGCGCTTACGATCTGAAAATTTTTTTCCATTTGCTTCTTTCCCCAGGTGACCGGTGTTACTCTAACCATAGTTAAGGGGGAGCCTTAGGGCATTATCTAGATGGATAAACCGCGGAATCGGCGTACTTTTATTAGCTGCATCTACGGTCCACGTGGTAGACATTATCCATCCAACAATTTCTCCGATGCGATCGGCTCATCTCTCCTTAACAAATGCTATATTGGCAATACTCCCGGCTGCTTATATTATAGGCATATTATTTTACTGCCAAAACTTTCATGTAGATCAAACTATAATTTGCAAAATCTAAATTTAGCTAGGATAGAATTATAATGTTGCTGCATAATTACTATAATTTGCAAAATCTAAATTTAGCTAGGATAGAATTATAATGTTGCTGCATAATTTTGGTTTCAGTAGGCTTGATTTGTGCTTCTTTTCTTCTTTTGCCTTCATCTCTCTTTTTTTTTTTTTTTCACAAAATGGATAGACCTATGATGAATCCCTTAAATCATATTTTATTAATTATTTAATATTATTTAAAAATTATGATTGTGATTAAAACTAATATAATAAATTTAATAAACTTAAATATTATTTGTTAACTCAGTATGGTTCAAATAATTTTTTTTTAAAAAAAAATTGCGATCAATATAGCCATGGGAAACAGCCACCAGTATAAGACAAGAAGAGTCTTTCATTTGAAATTATTTATTTTTATTTACAAATTATGACTATGATTGAAATCAATATGCTAATATAATAAATTTAATAAATTTAAATATTATTTATTGAGTTATTATAATCTACACAATTAGATTTTTTTTTTACATTATTTACGTTCAATATAATCTACCAGGAAACAACCCTTGGTATAAGATAAGAAGAGTCTTTCATTTAGAATTATTTATTTTATTTAAAAAATATGATTGTGATTAAAACCAATATAGTAATATTATAAATTTATAATAAATTTTAAAAAGTTTTTTGTAACTTTTTTTAATCATCAATATATAAAGGTGTAGCACCTGCTACCTCCGATTTCAATAATAAAAAAAAAAAAACATTATTTGTTGTCTGTCTTAATTTTTTAACATCATTTTCCTTCAATATAGGGGCAAGAAGATTCTTTAATTAGAATTATTTATTTTTACTTAAAAATTATGATTGTGATTGAAATCAATATACTAATATAATAAATTTAATGAACTTGAATATTATTTGTTGACTTAATATAATCCAAACAATTAATTTTTTTTTTTTTTTTTTACATCTGTCAATATCATCAGTAAATAGCTCCTAGCATAAGGCAAGAAGAGCCTTTCATTTAGAATTATTTATTTTTATTTAAAAAAATATGACTATGACTAAGACCAATACATCAATATAATAAATTTAATAAACTTAACAATTATTTGTTGTCTTAATATAATCTATATAGTTATTTTTCTTTTACATCATTTGCCATCAATGTAGACCACCAGTTTATGGTCCACAGCATAAGGTAGGAAGAGTCTTCATTTTAGAGTTATTTATTTTTATTTAAAAGTTTTGATTGTGATTGAAATCAATCTATCAATATAATAAATTTAAAGAACTTGAACATTATTTGTTGTCTTAGTATACTAGCGATAATTGGGTCTTTTTTTATATCATTTATGCTCAAAACAGATCACCAGTAAACGGCTCCTAGTAGAAGGGGCTTTTATTTAAAATTATTTATTTTTATTTTAAAACTATGACTGCAATCGGAATTGATATACTAACTTAATATTAGGGATGGAAATAGGCTAGGCTTAAAAGGGCATCATATTTTCGCTGTGAAAAAGTGTGCAGTGGTTCCGGATGCCAGTTAATGTGATTTTCTTCTTTTGCTCTGTCTGCTTCTCTTTAAGGGAGAGCCGCACATTGATCTCACTGGCGAAAAGTTGAACATGCCAAGGATTATAATTCTCTTTGGAAGGTTTTTGATTGATTTCCTGAACGCTCTTTCTTTTAGAGGCATAGGATTGTGTTTTTCTTACTGTGAACAACAAATTGCTTCATACGCATGACTCCCATCGAAAATAATGCCCTACCGTCTACCATCTTTTACTAAAAAGAGTTTAGATCCTTTCCACTTTGTACCTATGCTTAACAGAGTTTATACTCTGCAATTTGGGATTTAATGAAAGAGGTCTAGCCTCGCAATCGCAACTCTCCATGTATTGCTCTTGGATTGCCCAAAAGGACCTGCTTTAATCTGCCATTTCTTTACATGCCCCGCTGTTTAATCGACCACCAATCCAATCAAAACTTGCTGTACTAGTACCATGCCGTATACCATATTGATACCAGATCAATATATGATATAGAGGATATATTGACATTTGGTACACCGAATTAGATACCATATCGAATATAATAATATTATAATAAGATAATATCCATACGAGAGAGAGATTCAGTATCAAAATGGCAAAACTCCATAGCTACTGAAAATTCTTTACTTTCAGCGATGCGGTGCATCAAATCAGCCGCACCCAATACTAGATTTGCAAGATGGCATCAGCTGGCAGATTCTTAAAGGTAAAGGACTATCATATAATGGAGACAGACTTTATTATAGTTTGTGACACATGTATTTATTCTTAAATTTATTTCAGATGATGAGAAAAGATCTATATCTACTAGTTATCATACATTTTTCTTACCTTTTATTAAAATATTACAAAAGAGTTGCTATATGCTACTTTCTTCTTGAAATAAATGGTCATTTTGAGTGACATGAAAAAAACAAAATTATCAATTGGAAAGGGCAGACCGTTAAGCGACCATAGAGATTTTTTTCTGCTTGTTTATCAAAGCCAAAATTTACAAAATCACAACACACACACACACAACCATGCAACAATGTTATCGCAATCATTCAATTTAAGCAGGAGCCTATCATTTCCATACTCTGAAACCCATAAAAGAACACGCAAATATGACCACTAAAATACATAAACAAAAGAGTTATAAATCCATGCGCATTAGCAAATGTCAATTACTGAAAACAACCAAACACCTTGCACGATGATGGTGGTGACATGAATATTATACAAAAACCTGCAAAACTATAAAGAAACAAAAAAAACTCACTGCCTTCCCTTCTTTCCCGTCACATTTGATGCCAAATCTCTAAGAAACTTGACGGACTTGGTCACAGGGGAATTGGCAGCCATGAGATTATACAAAACGCTCTCCACCTCCCCGATGGACGGCCGCCTCCTAAACCTCGAAACCACCTTCAAGTCCCCACTCTTCCCTTCCTCCTCCACCATCACCACCCACCCCTCCCCACTCAACACCCCATCCCTCACACACTTGAACACCACACCCTTCCTCCTACTGAGAACTCCCCTCACCTCCAATCCCATGAACGAATACACCACGTCGAAAGACCCGACGAAGCTCCCCATCCCCCCATCGAGATCCTTCTCCTCCTCAAACCCCCACTTGGGGTTGAACAGCACCACGGGTTTGGGATTCAGACTGTTAGTGATCGTTTTTATCTCCTCCACCTGGGACGCCTCCGGCGCCAAAAACACCGCCAAGTCGCCAGAACTCAGGACATCAGAAGTAATAGAACCCAAGTCCGAGTTGATGACCGAGGCGACCGAGTTGAAAGGCTGTTGGGCGAATTCGGCTAGCTTTGGAGTGGACCAGAGGATCAGTATGTTTGCTTTAGAGCCCTTTTTGGTGACCGGAAAGTCCGAGAAGAAGTTGAAGGCGAGTTGCGCGAGCGAGTCGGGCGACTCATCGAGGACCGGTATCTCGACTCGGTACCTGGGCTGCCGCTGTTTCTTTAGCTTTCTGGTGGGGAGGGGGATTGGGTTGTTGAGGGGCTTCTGCAGGGTGGTGGAGAGGCAGGTCTTGGCCTGGGAGATGGCTTCTTCTTTGGTGAAGGGTGGGGAGTAGGAGGTGGAAGAGGCCTCTTGCGTTGGGTGAAACGAGCAGGAAGTCGGTCTGCATAAGGGCTTTTGTGAGAGAGGGAGGCGAGGGTGTGTAAGAGGAATGGAGTGAGGTGGAGAGAGAAGAGACGTGAAACTTGGGAACGGAGGTGGGGATTTGAGAATAGTTCGAGAAGGATGGAGTTTGAGGAGACTGGAGGCCAACATTATAAAAGGGTAAGCAAAACGCAGTCGGTCCTATCTTCCGGAATTGGGGGCGGGATAGATATCATCTATTATTGCCTACAACCCAATGGCCAATATTGCATTTCGGCCTCTGGGGTCCATGTGCGGCAAGATGTCATCTTGACCGCCCTTTCGATAGCGTTCATTACATTATGAATAGTCCAGCATCAATAAGGGTGACCGCGATTTCGTTTGCTGCGATGTGGCGGGTAGATGCTACGGTTAATCCCGGGAGATGAACATGAGAAGAAACAGGAAGGGTTAGATTTTTTATAAATTTAGCTAGGATCAATATATAGTTCAAATTTATATTAAAATTGCGCTGGCAACAAAGTCTGTTAAAAATAATAAATTAAAACAAATTCATTAATTTTGCATAGTTCAATTTACGATTCTTTTCAAATGATCCAAATTCCTCCTGCACTTAGAGACTATTCACCACAATTGTTTCCAACATTTCAAATCCCCTCTCCGAGACCTGGGTAACACCATTTTCTTTTTTTTGGGGCGGCGGCGGGGGGAACCAAAAAGTGGGAAAAGAGCCTAACAATTTTAATAAAAAAAAGCAAGCTGGACACTTCGCCACCAAATTCTGGTGACACACAATACGCAGCATGCAACACAAATCCAGCATCACAGGAGTTGCATTCAGGATGGGGGTAGCAACAGTATATCTTCAGTCTGGCAACTTCCTCCCAAGGTTAAACCTGACGGAGAATACAGCTTTTGAGGAAATTGGGTACATACTAGTATGGTGCAGATTTAATCAATACTAATTAGGTTTTGCTGAACCAAATGGAATTCTCGATCAAATCCTAACATTCTTTTTTAACACATGATTGGGTGCTCCAATCCCCTCAATTTCGGTCCACCCGATGAAGTTTGCAGTGTGCCTACTTCTGCCAACCTACACAGAACAAATACCCTGGCATTATTGAGTTGTTCTCCATCAAATGTTACTAATTAAACTATGGAGCAAAGCTACATGATCATAAGCTATAAATTCAAGCCTTTCTAATTTTCCTTGTACAAGGATCAACATTATCTAATCATACAGTAAGTGCAAAGAGTACAGGAACAAACACTAAATGCAAGCAAACGTGTTGATCAAGTTGCCAGCATGCCAGTCTGAGCCATCTGGCAACGAAGTTAGCACTGATCATCCTGCTCCAGGTCTCTGATTGATGGGCCACTACAAAGTGAACTCTTGCTTGTCAAGAATACAAGCCAGATGATCTTCTACATAATATTAATACGTATGAAAAAACTAGGAAATTATCTCAACCTCATTTCATATCAGATGAAGCATTTTCTCCAATGCACCTTGCAACTCTAAGACATCACACCAGATGATTGCATACCTTGCAAAAGTTTGATCCATACTGGCAATCTTTATAGCACTGGGTGCTTAATTTTTGGCCATACCGGCATGTTTTAATTCCTTGTAAACCTTAATCTCAAATAAAAAAAACTTAGAACTACCGACCTGTGTATGACTCACCTAATGTATATAACTTTGGCAGAGTCCATAACAAGGTCTTGTTTCTTGTCTCATTTAGGAACTGCCATCTCATGTCAACCACTTAAGCAAGATCAACTTCTACGATGATCATTGACATGACTCCAGGAAATTCATGCATCGACTGCTGAATTTCTTAGCTACAGTCGCCACCACTTTGCAAATGATGCATCCCTGCATCAGCATAATCAAAAAGGAAATGATGACATAGAAGCAAGAACATCTCCCTGATAAAAAAACACCATCTAAGTGCCCAGGCAATGGAGCTTGTCTGGTCTGACGATGCCTTAACAGAGAACAAGGAAAGCTAGCCCAAGGACAGGGGAGGAAACCAACTAGATAATGGCTAGAAAATTCCCAAGCAAAGAGAAGTGAATCTAATATGAATCAAGCTACAAGAGCAGTGCCCATCGTCTTCTTAAGGGAATGATAACTGGGCAATAACATTTGGACAGATATCATCTCTTCAATATATATAAAGTCATGAATTTACAGTCAACATACAAAATATTTCTAACTTCCTACTATAGACTGACCCCAAAATACATATGACACAATTATAAGTAGGTATACTAATATGCAACGTCACAATAACCCGCATTAAAATACAACTTTTATTTTGTCAATATGGAAAACTGGAGTTATTCCTATAAAATAGGGGAAAAGAAGAAAAATCATCCATCACATCCAATCATTCTGCACAACCATCAACTTTTCCATTATCAGCAAACATAAGAATGTTATTTACCAAAAAAGACTATGCAGTTGCAAAAGTGAACAAATCCCACAAAATAAGTAAATAACTATTTGAGAATGTTCAAGTAAATGCACAGTTTACTCTTAAAAAATGCTTTTCAATGGTGTAACCAGGCTCTGTTCCTCAAGTGCTCACCAAGCCCAACCATTTAGTGCTGTGTTTCGGAATACCAACTTGATACAACACCAATAGACATTTATCATACGGTTTCACCACTAGGAAACCAAACGTGCTAGAACCAAAAAATCGAATGCCCTTCGTGTCAAGATCACAAGCGTCGAATTCAAAAATACAAACATATAAAATTTTGCTGAACAGTTATTTATAAGATCAGGTTTTCCATCAGAGAGTTCGACAACAAGTTTGGAACTTGATCCTGATATCAGCTTCAACACTTTCTCTATAAAAGATTTTATTATTGCTTGATGATTTTTTTCCTTTTTATATTAGTTCCAGCAGCAAAGGATAGGATGGAGTAATTTAGGTTTTCAACAAATCGGGAAAATTAAGTCGAACAACGCAAAATTTCCGATTCACAGGAAAATGGTCCATCAACGATTTAATAAAATCAAGCCAAAATCGAAATTCGCATCAACAGAGAAGGAAACCCTAACAATTTCACACACAAACCATGTATTCTTATGCACGAATCATCGTCAGTGATCTTAAAATTTCACATTCTTTTTAGATAGATCTTGAGTCTTTTTTCAAGATGTACCAACGATCAGAAGACTATCCGGAACTGAGGGGCGTCGGACCCAGCGGCCGGGATGATCTCCCACCGACACGGCTCAAGCTCGTCGGAAACCGGGCAGTACCCCGCCAGGGTCACGTTGTCGCCGGAGGCCGACGCCGACCCGAACTCGAACACCGTCACGTCCAACGGACGCCGCACCTCTACCGCCCCGTTCATCCCGGGGACCTCTTCCGCCGGCTTCGTGCTTCCGGGGACCTTCGCGTCGCCCTTCGGCGCCGGTGGCGGTGGAGGCGATGGCGCGCCATTTCCCTTCCACCAGGACAGCAACCCCATGGCTCCTGCGAGGGACGGACAGAGGGACGCCGAGATGGCTAGGCTTAGGGTCTTGGACGGACCGTCCAAAGCTCAGAGAAGATAAAAGGCCCCTTAGTAAAAGAGAAACGTGTTTGGGAAACGGTGTGTGCGGTGTATAAGCAAATGGTGAGATGTTAACCTACGGGACCTGTGTCAGAATACAGCCAAAGTTGTTAGGGTGCAACTTTACACGTGCACCCCACTCGACCGATCTAATGGAGTTGGCTCTACCTGACCTATTTAAAGTGGAGGTGATGATGGATAATGATGGTACCTGAGTATTTATATGCATCATACCTATCGACCCCTCCCTACTCTTTGTTTGGTGTCCGAACTATATTATATACATTACTAACTTAATACTTATGGAGTTTAACCTTTTTTTTTTTCTTAAATGTATCTTTTAAATTTATCTACATCATCACAAGATAGTAAAATTAAAATTATTATTTATAATAATTGTGATGGTCATGAAAGAAAAAAATTATAATTGATCCTCAAAAAGATTAATTATGTGAAGGACCATAAGATATATGTTTATTTGTTCAATTTTTTATTTAATTAATTTAAATAATATTTAATAATTTTGTAATATCTTTGCCTATCATTTCTATTATTATCAAAATTTTAGCTTATCATATTTTTTGCGACTCTTATTTTATTCAATATATATATATATATATATATATATATATATATATATATATATATATATATATATATATATATATATATAATTTTAAGATATATTTTTATATTTTTTATTTATTTGATTTGTATATAAAAATAATAGTTTTTACAGTTTTATTCACGTCCTTCGGTCATAAGATTAGTACTAAACGAGTACGAGTAATGACTATCAAACCATATCATCCGCTGTCATTTCTAAAAATCATGAAACTGGTGCATCGTAATTATGGATGGCTGATGAGTAGGGATTGGAGAAGAATATATTGCACGAACTTTGAGAGGCATGGATCGTTCATTTACATGGATGGGAGTCCGACCAACTCGATATTTTTTTCCTACTTGTTATAAAAAACTATTTATAGCAATTTGTGCATAATTAATGCTTGAAAAAAAAAAAGAAAATCCAAATAAGTGTATGATAACCCATCATATTATTTCATGATTTGATGGTTTTGTCAAACTAGTGTGTGGATGCCTCGTCATTTCCTACATTTATGATCCAAAGATTTAAAATGGTTCGCTTATCATAGATATTTTTTCGTTTATGGGTGAACTGCAAAGCCACTAATATGCTATATTACTCTTGTGGTGGAAATGATTTTTTTTTTTTTTTACTTGGGCATAAAATATTTTCAGAAGAGAAGAGTTCAACCACGAGGAGAACTGCATGCATTGGAAGGGTTCTATAGTGAATTATACTTAAGGTGGAGCGAAGGCAGTTTGAAATTTCTTGAATTTGATTTATTGCCTAGTAATCTCATAAGACATTTTAATTATCTACCCAACAGCATGTGCTTCATAAATATTAGCCTTCACAAAGTAACAATGTTATTTGTAAAAAGCCTTTATTTTGAGCCAAAGGTTAAGGAATTCTAACCCATTTATTGAATACAGCTCGTATATTTACGAGTATATACAAGAGATGAAGGAGAGTTGAAAGGATGATAAAAATGAACTGAAATCATTTTGCACTGATTTAATATAAGATTCCATCCTTGGTTTACCGAAACTCCTTTAATCCTATAAGCACACAAAACCAAGCATTAAGGCATGTAGAATAGTATGGCTTCTCTGCACTCAGATGCAGATATGGCCATGCATGCGCTCCTCTCTAATAACATTCAGACCTAGCACTTCTAAAGAACCCAGTCCACGGCAAATGTTAGGTAGAAAGTTAAGGTGTGATATTGTTCAACTTTATTTTGAGCATAAAATAGCTTTATGATTCACGAGCATGGATTGTTCTTCTAATTATACTAGAAAAAAGTTCCATATAAAAGATAAACATAAAAGGTAACAATAGATTATCTCGTTGTAACACATGTTCAATGGTTGAAGCAATCTATAGACACATGATTAACTAACGCAACACTAATAAGCCTTTAAAAAAATGGGGTACATTTGATAATGGTTCACGAAGGATTGAACGAAATAAAGATCAGCTCATTCTATTTATTCCACTTCAATTGCAAATGTTGGAAAAGCAAAAACTTATTTTAAACTCAGAGTAAACCGTTTTACCATGTAAGATGAAAGTAGTTGTATTCTAGAGTAAATTGGGTTAAAAAAGTAAATTAAGTTATTTAATTTAGGCTAACTTATTTGCAGCCAAAGACAACTAATTCAAAAATTCTTGTTACTAATTTAATTGTATGTTTATTGATGCGATGTTCCATCCAATCATATATTCATATTTTAAAAATTAAGATTTTTGTATTGCTGATATATATAGCGCATACAACCTATGAAGGGTATGATCACCAAGGATCGACGCAAGAAAATATACATGGTCGACGATATTAAACAATAACATGCAATATGAAGAAAATCTTTATAAAATACTACAATACTTGTGTAGGAGGTTGGTTAGGCATAAGATATTATAATATAGATTAAGAAGAACAAAGACAGCCGCCCAATTGAGTCATTGATTTCAATCCAAGCTTCAATATTCCTTAAAAAAAGGAACATATTATTCGGAAGAACATTTTATCAATTTTTCGAATATTTGAACGAAAACTTGGAGTGCATCAGTAACAGGAATTCTTCTAGTTGCATCAGATAAAACTTCCATGTATAGCATGAACAAATAGGGTGACATCAAGTTATCTTGCTGCAGCACCTGTCCTAGGTTGGAACTTTGAAGCAACCTGCAGACAAGTCATTAATTAACACGATGATAACGAGACTTCTAGAAACATCTTTTTTTGGCAGAGTAAATACATGTTCAAAAATAGCCCATAGGCTCGGATTACAAACCCATGTCACTGAACTCAGCAGTTATTTAAGATAATATTAACAATGTATTTCCAGTATGGGACTCAACATAAGTCACGAAAGGCGGCCTTAGTTTTTAGGGTTTCGGTGGTATAGAGTCGGTATATGAATTAGAACCGATAGAATTCCTTCCATCAAATGTCACCAATACGTGTTGGTTGAATAAATATCTATCCCAATTCGTCATCTTATGTTAACATGAACAGTTATCCTTTAAAAATAAGAACCGAAAAATAAAAAAACCGAGAGAGAAATTATGCAAATCCTACCGTTACATACGTCAGAATTTTTTTGTTTTAGGATGCGCAATTTTCCAGCACCTCCGAGTGAAACCAAAGAAAGCGATGCGTGGGATAGTGTGGATGGTTATTTTTCCATAAGTTCAACATGCATCTTTGCAATCCAATCTCTCAAAAACAAACTGAAAAAAACTGATTTCTGCTATCATCCATATCGTTGACCGGAAATTACTAAAATTAGTCAAACCATTTTTCAATCACAAAAACTTGCTCGTATGTCTCAAATATTTGGAACCATTACTCACTTTTCCAAAACTATTTTTGCCATGATCTACCATAAATTAATTCGAAAATATGCTATTGTTTTGGTTTTATTTTTAAGTGAAAACCTAGAAAACCAGCTCTTCATGCATACATTCGGTTCTCGATTCCAGAAAATTAACATTATTTTTGAGTGACCGAGAACAATCAGGGCTAAATCCTTCCATGGATCTGCTTATCGACGTCAAAACGCTCTGCAAATATCACCTGTCGTGCCCCGCATTCTAGTTCTTTATCATCAAAAGAAAACAAGCCAAAATGTCGTCTGTCGTTCTCGCTAGCTCCGGTAATCCCGAACTCTCTAGACACGCACAAAAATAAAAGCACATATTTTACTGGACCCATTTGAAGCGTACCATTCGATAAATACATCCACAGCACGACATTTCTCTCAGGCATTCCATCGAACAGATACCAATCATCGCATAAAAGTCCAAACGTGGAGAAAAACACTGCTCCACTGCCTGTGGCATCGGAAAGAGGTCGGGGAACTCGATCAGCATAGGTTAAGGTGGGTCGGGGGCTCGGCGGAGCGGAGCAGGAGAAGGATTTCCACGTGACGGAGTCCCGGTGTGGCGTCTCGTCGAACGGGTGGCGGGCGGCGAGGAGCAGCGCTTGAATAAGAGCGTGGGTTCCGCAATCCAGCGGGCTGCTGGTGGGTCAAGCTGTTGACCGGTCTACGATAGAAGAAGACGGTAGAAGTAAAGTTTGGCGGATGAAACGCAGGTTACGCAACCAAGCAATGAGTTAGCTCATACTAAGTTTATGATGAGCGGATCTCCACTCTCCACTGTCAAATCCAAGGGCCTAACTCGAACCAACTCGACCTTTAGTCAGGCAGGCCTAAGTGCGTCGAAAAGAGTAAGGGAGCAGCAGTGGGTGAAGCCCAAAATGTGGATTTTGGACAAATTATAGGAGGGTGAATGTTTTGAGAGAGCCGCGCCAGACTTAGCCAAGGGGGCAGAATTTGCTAGGCTTTGAGCCAATTTAACAAGTGCAACTATTGCTTAGCATTTCTTAGAAATTCTTGACTTGAAAGTTTTACAATGCCAAATATGTTTGGGGACCAAGCATGAAACCTAAAACAAAGAACTTGCTTCCACGTATTACAAGAGAATTGGTGCTTCATTGCATCACCATGTGGCCCCACAATTATCTTATTACTTTAATACTTAGTCAAGATGCTAAGATGGTTATCACATATGTTGGCATCAGCTGAATCACACTATCATAGTGTCTTTGTTGCTCCCTCGGAATATTAAAGATTAATTTTGATGGGGCAGTTAGAGGAACTAAAGCTGCTACCAATTTTATCATCAGAAATGGTGATGGGCAATTGATGGTAAAGCACCAAATTGCCATTTTCTCTTCAAAAGAGAAGATCTAATTCAGCATTATCTTGCCCGGATTCTTAGCTCTGAAGTGGGTCCTTTAAGATCCTGAGTTTCTTTTATTTTCAGGCTTATCTCCTTTCTTGTATGAAAAAAAGGCGCATCAATCCTTTGTCTTTCCCGGTGAACCGCATCAATCCCCTTTCATGTCCTACGCCGGTAGCATGTGATTTATTTATTTATTTTGCACCATAAGCCATCAACTTGGCATTGCTACTTACTAGTGTGGTGCCCACGAAGACACGACATTCTTTCCCGTCACAGCAAGAATGACCATTTGCTATTGCATTAATAATTGCCACTTGTATTACTAGGTTAGATTCAAATACTGACCCAGCCTCTCAGGCTATGGTTATTATAAAAATATTAAAATACATTTTTTGGATTACTAAGTGAAAATACAAAAAGGTGATAGATCGAACTCCTTAAACTCATATAAAGATATGTGCTTTTTTCACATTATAAATATCAACTTTCCCACGTACATGTATTTTGGAACTCAAAACAATTAACGAAACTCCGTCAGAAAAAAAAATGTGTATATAAGGGCCACAACCCCAAGAAATGTCCTCCACTTCAGCACCAACACTCCCAGCGTCAATGGGGAACTCCCTAAATTTTCTCAGACGGACGCTCCTCCTACTCACCATCCTCACCATACCTCACCTCTCCGCTAGCCAAGGGACCCAACACAAGTCACAGCCCCATGGCCTAGAGCACCTCCTCGCCCAATTATCTCACTGGGGGAAGCATCAATTGGAGCTCCAAAAGGAAGAGTCAAGGGCAGAGTACCGCATAATTATTGCGTGGATCCTCAGTTTCATAGCTGCCTCTGTTTCTAGTGCAGGAGGGGTTGGTGGTGGCTCCCTCTACCTCCCCATCCTGAACCTTGTGGCTGGCCTAGACCTCAAGTCATCCACCAGTTACTCAGCCTTCATGGTCACGTCAGGTTCACTATCCAATGTGTTATATAACATCTTATTCACCAGCCCAGGTCCTGGAGGCAAGTCCTTGATCAACTATGAGATTTGTCTGCTCTCGGAGCCATGCATGCTCTTAGGAGTGAGTATTGGAGTGGTTTGCAACGTTATGTTCCCGGAGTGGCTAATCACCGCCCTTTTTGCCGCCTTCCTTGCAAGCTCCACCTACAAGACCTGCAGTGCCGGGTTCAAGTGCTGGAGATTAGAGACAGAGGAGGTGAGGAGAGGTGAGGCTTTTAGGCTTGAGAGGGGTGGGAATGAAGTGGATGAGAAGGAGATGGAAGAGCCTCTCTTGGGTGGAGGAGCAGTGGGTGGGCTTAGGGTTCCTTGGAAGGATCTGGCGGTCTTGCTGATGATCTGGCTCTGTTTCTTTGTGCTACATGTCCTCCTAGGAGATGAGGCCGGCAAGGTAAGATTACTTTATTCACCTCTTTGTTTGTCTCCTTGCTTGCACTCCATATGTTTCCATGTAAAGGAGAAATTTACTAGGTGGTTCTGCTAGAAAATATCTTATCACTAAAGTTTTAAATCCACCATATGGAACGGTGTACTCTTTAGGCCTGATGACTTTCTGCCTGAACCCATATGGAACTTTCAGAGACTTGATCGTTTCCCCCTCCATTCTTTAGCCTAAGCAGCCGACTTTGAGCTAATTGTAACAGTGATCCTTCTAGTGCATTTGGCATTTGAGGCTAGTGGCATCAGCACGGTAGACTAAGGCATAAGCCTTGTGCTTGCTGAACTAAAAGGAGGAATACGGCCTTACATGGTCAAGTTCTAATTTGCTGCAACTATGTTCTTTCTTGCTAGTTTTGGTGCTCCAGTTCTTTGATTCAGCTTGTCATGATAATGAGATTAATCTAGCTCTGTTGGCTCGTGTTTGCCTTTGCTCGTTCTTACAAAATTGCAAATATTATGTTGAATATAATGCCTTCAAATTTCTACCGGGGGTTCTGGACAAATCTACTTTGTATGTTTTAGTCCGGTAGGGAATGTGGGTAAAGATGGAGTTGACGTGGTTTGGTCATTTACATCAGATAAGGTCCAGTGGGTCTAATAATTTGGCTGACATGACCTCACTGGACATGGACACTGGCCCAATCAAGTTGATCCAGAAAAAGAGCCGGTCCACGAAGGCCGTGACAGGGGTGGGTGGGGTTGGGTGGAGGCGCGCATGCAATAAGTTTCTGTCGGCTTGGATTCTGTTTACTTTGTAACTTGCTGGGTGGATATTGAAATCCATTGACTTTAAACATTCAAAGAAAGTATCATATGCTGCAAACGTGCACCTGATGATGTGCTTCCAGTGTCTGTGAATAGCCATCTCAAATATTGAACCATGTGGTACATAACACCAATCCTATCCTTGTGATCCGAACATCATTTTATGCTAGAAACATTGGAGAAAAAACACTTCAAAATGACCGTACATATGCCAAATTGCAAGGTTTATTGGTGCATGTACGACCATTTGAAGGGACTACCAAGTGCTTGTGTGTGTCCCTTACGCTCAGATGTTGCAGTATTGGTTGCCAAAAGCCACATCATGTTCGATTCTCAAACTTCCCCATCTAAATGGATTTGAAGCTCGAAGGGGCTGCCATTGAGTCGTTTCATTCTTCAATTCCTCGAGTCATTTATATCTTTGTAGTGAGTAACCACGCTAACTTCATTTGATCATATTCTCTGTTCAGGGTGTTGTAAACATAAAACCATGTGGAGTTGCATATTGGCTCATCACATTATCCCAAGTTCCCTTTGCCATCGTTTTTACGGCATATATTCTGTATGACAAGAAGAAGAGAAGATCACAACCTCAAAGTCAACAAGATGTAGATGGCAAGGTTGTTTAATAGATTTATATTTGCCGTAGTGCTTCTCTGTCTGTCAGATTTGATGTGGCATGAATCAACGACTTTATTGTATAGGACGTCGCAGCCGAAACCAAGATGGAAGCCTTGCCCATGTTTGTTTTTCCATCAGCTGCCCTCTTCACTGGGGTTTTAGGTGGCCTTTTTGGCATTGGTGGAGGATTGCTCATAAATCCTGTGCTTCTTCAGATAGGGATACCTCCACGGGTAATTCTACTTTCGCTCATGCTGCTCGTAAATTGAATTTTTTTAGAAAAAGCATTTTCATATATTTTTGGAAAACAAAATAAGAAGTCATTTGTTTTACTGATTGTAAATCTATTCTTGTCCTAGTCATGATTTAACCTAATAATTGGCCAGAGAAAATATAATTATCCAATCCCTGTTTTATTAAAGGAGAATATACACGGAGGGAAGCAACAAACAGGGAGAAACCAAGGATACAGGGAATAGAATATCCAGGAAGGACAACCCAAAGGAAACCAAAACAAAACAACAATGAAAAGGAGATCCCAACGACCTCAACCCAGCCTCTCCTACAGTCGCTTACATCATCACCCAGAAAGTCTCCAATCGGACCACACGTCTAAAACCAGTTGACTTCTGAGACCAATCGCCCGAAAAAGACCTCCAAAACATAGTCAACCGTTGTTCGTCATTCTTAGATTCCCAGCAGCTATCGAGGGTAGTCTCTCCCATAGGATCTTGTATCGAACATATTTCAAGTCCAATGATCCTTTTTGGATGTTTACAGATGAAAACAGTCACCTACAACTTAAATGATATTTTTCTTCTTTTATTACTTGATTCATGATCAGATTTGTTCATTGTCTTCTCTCATCTTTGGGCCAAATACCATGGAGCTTTAGCATAAATTATGTCTAAAAAACAAAACATTTAGCCTCAACGGCGGTCCAGAGTTGCTATGAATTTAGAATATTAGGCTACTTCTAAAGTTTCAGAATCATAGCCTGCTCGTCGTATCAACATATCGAGCTTTTACATGTATTTATAACATTTTCAACTTTCTGAGCAGTTAAATTTGATCCCATTATTGAAAAAATCTTGTTGCATTTGACTTCCATCTATAGTATAATCTTGTGTTATCAGTTCATTTGCTTTAACTTTTGATTTGCAGATTACGGCTGCAACAACCACTTTCATCGTTCTGTTCTCAGCTTCGATGTCCATGGTTCAGTATGCCATCCTGGGCATGAAGGGGATCGGTCAAGCTTCAATTTATGCAGCGGTTTCTTTTGTGGCTTCGGCTCTTGGGTTGGCTGTCGTGGAGAAAGCCATAGAAAAGTCAGGTAGGGTGTCTATCATTGTGTTTATGGTTAGCATGGTGATGGTTCTAAGCACGGTTTCAATTACTTGCTTTGGAGCAATTGATGTTTGGAGACAATACACTACTGGGAGCTACATGGGCTTCAAACCACCTTGTTAAGCTTTCTATAAGTCTCTGCATGTCTTAAGTAAATGGCATTCGGCTTCTTAGGAAGAGAGAATGTGAATTTGTAATCTAATATTAGTCCTCTGAATTGGGGCCCTGCTGTCTCATGTGTCCCATATCTGTAGAGAGCCGTTTGCTTAAGTTTAATCTCTTTTTCTTTTTTTTTTTTGGGGGGGGGGGGGTAAATAATTTTAATCTCTTTGAAACATGCAATGTGGACGTTCCATCAACTATCTCTGGAAAAAGAGGACAATATGACGGAAAGAAAGAAAGAAAGAAGATATTAACCTACCCTATCTCTCTCTCTCAGTGCCTTTTCTCACGGAATTTGGCTTTGAACTCTGATTTATACCATCAGAAGGCCAGGCTCAGGCAAACAGCTATTTCATGTCGCTAAAATCTTAGCTTGGACCAAGGTGATTAATAGTTTCATGGACTAGAGTTCTCTGGGTTGGAACACGCAGCACTTTCTTGAACTCTCTCATGCACAAGTAAGTCATAATAGTAGCTCCTTCAGCTGAATGGCTGCCTGAGCATGCCTGCTGCTGTGGAAGTGCAATCCTCTGTGTTTGATTTGCAAATAAATACTAAATAAGTGCATCACATGGGATTTATTCAGCCAAATACCAAAATTATATTCATCTTTAACCAACATGATTTCATTTTGGCAATAGATGCATAACCACCTTAACCGCATAAATCTACTCAGCGAGAAGGGGTAGGATAACTTTATTCAACTATTGAGAGAGTTTTTATTCAGCTGAAACCACCAAAAGAAATATATTTCTTCATTTATCCTATCTTTTCTCTTGAATAGTGATGGAAGAACTAAGTCACTTCCCCCAGCTTTATTGAAGAATGAAAATAAAAAATAAAAAATAAAAAATACAAAGCACAGGTACAAATTAAAGTGCACAAAGGAGAAGATCATTTAGAGATTAGAGCATAATTATGCTCAAATGGAGCTAAGATGCATCGCTGGGACTAGATAACTCATAAGAAAGCGTTGGCTAGCAGTGTTTTGTCGGAGCATAGATTCCTCTTGAGCTGAAAGATATGGAGTATTTTGTGAAGAACCGATCGGTTGCGCGAGGATTTCTTCTCGAGAAAAAATCGGGAGTTCCTCTCAAGCCAAATGTACCGATAAAGTGCGATGACCGGCTGAATTCATGCATTTCAGCTATCCTATTCCGAATTTCTAACCAAAAAGAATTACAGATTTATTTTTATAATAAAAAAGAATAAAATAACCCTAAAAAAAAAAAAAAAAGAATAAAATTGAAATATTTATATCTCTTATGCCTTCTCAGGTTTATCAACAAATGTTGTTCACTTTCAACGACGGTTCTGAAAATTCTAAGAGCTTATGATATTTTTCTCATTGACCAAATACAAGTTAGGAACTCCTGAACTTATGCTGTTACGTATGATGTTGTAGTGAGTATGGCGACAAACTGAAGAGTGAAAGCGAGTACTCGCATCCATTATGCTCAGAAAGAACATTGTTATTTCCGTCATTTTGAATGCAACGGCCATCTTGTTTTGAAAACGAAGTGATGGTCCCATTTTCACAGGTCTATTTCCATCCTTATTTATATAAGCTGGATACTTTGCAACGCACTGATTCTGAAATGATGTTACCCTCTTTTTTGTTCTGTTTTACAATTGCGATACACAACAAAAGACCAACCTCTTCTCTGTTGAACAAGCAGAAAAGATCGATGGTTCCAATATTTATGATGTTCATCAAAATTACATGGTTCCTTTCCTCTTCTCTTGCATGGTTTGGGTTATTTTGCAAGGACCACCTTTTTCTTTTTGAAAAATAAAATGCTGGTGGGAAGAATTTGAGCCGGTTAGCTTAAAGGTCAATCCAGTGGCTATGGAGGTTTGTCGAATTTAAGATCACCTTCTACCTTAATGGATTGGAAAAAAAATTACTGTATCTAGATTAAATTGGAGTTGTTGCTTTCATTTGCCTTGACGGCCAATCCATGATGGCTCACAATTAAGCTCCATGGTCATCACCTCTTCTTCAACTTACAGGCCTACTAAGTTTTCATGGCTCAGAATTTTGGCATGATAACATGTCAAGGACCACCTAGTGGCTCGTGCATTAATATTGGAGGTTTTGTCATCCTTTTTTTCCTTCTTGAGAGGCACAGGCATGCATGCTGGATTCTTGGTTGGGTTCTGACTCTGAAATGATCTTACCCTTTTTTGGTTCTGTTTTAAAATTGTAATAAAGAATAATGGACCAATCGATTTCTTATTTCTAGAACGAGCATGAAACATCGATGGTCCTAATGTTGAAGGACTTGTTATTTAGACCAAGCATCGAGGGGAACCATCACCTGGTTGACATGGTCCCCATTTTAGCTATGTTTGATATAGCTCCAAACCAACTAGGGCTGATCTAGATGTTCGATATAAAATGTGTCTAATAGTCGCCGTCCACAACAAATATATACCATAATATATATATATATATATATATATATATATATATATATATATATATATATATATATATATATATATATATATATATATATATATATATGAGAGAGAGAGAGAGAGAGAGAGCGATTTAACTCAAATCCTGCTCATATATATCCACAAAATTGAAGCCACGTTGTCCTTTCCCATCCAAGTACTTGGATCACGTTATTGTAGCCCTGCAAAGTACATCTAAGGTTACATGAAACAAATTAACTTTTCAATAAAGAATAGCAAAATATCCTGAAGAGCAGCGACAATGAAAAAATATTTATATTGAAAAATTTTTGAATTTCTTCCAAGTCATATATGCTAGTACATTATCATCGCCAATTGATCCTAACTATTTCTGAAGCTACAATAAACTCTTCTTTTTCTCCAGCCCCATAAATCCATAACATCATTAGGCCATCCGTTGATGTGGAGTTGAGTTTTGATGGTAAACCATATGCTCTTAGCAAAAAAGCTTTTTTGTACATTCTTTACCTCTTCAATATAGCTGGGAAAAGCTAACTGCTTTCTCCATTTTACTTCAAAAAAAAAAAGAAATGAATTAACTTTACCTGTCATGCACACCATTTCTTAGTTCAGTATTCAATAATTCATTGACCGTGCCTCACTTCCAGGATGGAAGGGTAATTTTGTTAATGCAATTACCAAGGCCTTACCTTGAGGTATTTCAGCAATACCAACTTAATGTTGCAGTAGAAACTGTAACCACAGAGTGTTGCAGCTGAAACAGGAAATATTAGAACTTAAGCTAAGCATGTGAGTATAGTTGTTGATCAAACCTTCATGCCCATCAAGCAGCTGTGCAAAAGAGAAGACAATCATGCACTACTCTTGTGTGACCACAATATCCGTGATAGTTATATATGGTAAAGCCTGATAAATGACATCTTCTCCAATGAAAGTTCCTAACAAGCGAATGCTTCTTTCCTCGTGTCATCAAATCAAATTTGATACACAAAAGATGAGAGGACTAATGATAATAAGATCCTCCCATCTAGGGGTCTAAATAATTTACAAAAACTACTACACGTGTCATAACCCTGCCCAACTTTTGGGTTTTGGACCCGGCCCAAATAAAAGGGGCCCAAATCACCTATCATGCACACAGAAGAGGGGAGGAAGAAGACTCCTCCCTTATTCCAGCAAGATCGGGACAGTGAGAGTCCCACTAGGTTTGGGAGTATTCCCTATAAAAATCCCCTCCCCTCCCTTAGATCTTTGTAGTGAGTGATTTGAAAATCATCCGAGGTTTTGGAAAAAATCTTCCACGGGCTGCCGTCGAGGAAAGGGTCGCCGGGGGTCACCGGAGCAGGTAAGCCCATTTCTATTCTTTTCTTCCTTTCTTTTCTAGGTCACCGGCATCTGATTGAAGCTGGTAAGTGGGCGGTCTACTTTGAAAACAAGGAAGACACTATTTTTTTCTTCCTTTCCCCGTATGCTGCTGGTCACAATTGCCGTTAGGGCTATCGCCGAGGCCATGGTTTCATTGCCGTCGGAGGCCACCAGGGATGGCTGGCCAGTCGGTTGTGGGTACGGGAGGAGGGCGAAGAGAAAAAGGGGATTGATTTTCTCTATTTAAAAACGGGAGAAGAGAAGAGAGAAGGTCTCTCTCTCCCCTTGATTTTAATTAATCTATTAATTAATTTATTAATTAGTTAGTGTAATATAAAAAAATAAGAGGAGGAAAAGAAGAGAGGAAAAGGCTTCTCTCTCTCTCTCTCTCCAAATTCTTTAATTAAATCATTAATTAATTTATTATTTAATTATTTATTCTCTTTGAAAGTAGATTAAAAAAAGAAAAGAAAAAGAAAAATGGAAGAATTCTAGGGATCGAGACTGGACCCAGTGACCTTAAATTTTTTTTAAAAAAATTTAGATTAATTTAATTAATTTATTTTGAGATGTTAATTTGAATAAATAGGAGGGCAAATTATCAGGCAAAAAGGATATGAAGTAAAGTCTTAACATTCAAATTAGAATTCTGTGAGTTATGTTTATCACAATTTGAGGTAAGAGTTTTTGTACATGATTACCATTTATATATGCTACTTTATAGATTGATTTTGTATTATTGATTTTACATTATTGAACTTGTATTAACGAATTATTATATTGAGATATTATTATGTTTGGTAAAACATTCAGTATGAGCATATTATATATATATATATATGTGTGTGTGTGTGCGTGTGTGTGCGCGTGTACCAATGATTAATGATATAAATATATGGATTATTCTTCATTTTGATCATAACATAAAATCAAAATTGATAAGATAAAAATCAACATATAATAATTAGATGAAAAGGATGTGGTTTGGACTAGCCTCATCATATTGACAATCCGTCAGAAGCTTATGCCTAGGACAGCCTCCACGAGCTTCGCGTGGGATTATGGGTGAGACCATGAATTAGATAGTCCGTCAGGAGCTTATGCCTGGGACAGCCCCCACGGACTTATACGTGGGATTATGGGTGAGACCATGAATTGAGATTGAGATATGATCTTGATTAATCCAAAATCAGAAAAGAAGAGATTAAGAAATATGAAAGTATGATAAGAGAAAACATGACAAAGTTATAGATGAGATACTAAATGAGAAAGTTTCACATGTTGAAATATGATTTACTTGATACACACTTATTTGATTTATTTTATATATTTGATATGTGCATCCATATTTTATTGTACTTTTGAATTAAATTATTATAGGTAAAAATATATAGTGATTTTAACTAGGCTGTAAAGCTCATCACCTCTCTTTCTTCTCTTTTTTTTTTCAGAGTTACAGGATACATAGATTTGACGATGGTTGGAATCACAATTGAAAGGATCAATTAGATAAAGCACCATCAGTGACAAATGGATGATCGAGTTTTATAAATTGTATAAGGATGAAATTTATTCATGTGAAATTATTTATTATGAATTGAGATCGATAGTTTCATAGAATGTTGGGATTGTAAGGAATTATTTAAGTGCATATTCTCTAGGATATTAGTTTAGAATTTATGCGGCCATCGCGTACTCAATCAGGATGTTAGGTTCAGAGCATGACAAAATGGTATCAGAGCTTAGATTTAAGGTCATTAGAGATTGTGGCTTAAATGATATCAAAGCTTAAGATTATGATTGCTTGAAATTATAACTTAAGTAGTATTTGAACCTAAGGTGATGATCTCTAGGGATGGTGAGTTAAGGGATATTTGAGTATAATATTATGATTACGTAATAGTTGATGAGAGATGGAGTGATACCCAGCCATAACGAGATCTTTCGATCCAACCGTACGGACAAGAAGGACAGATCGATGAACACCACGATCGAAAAGATTTTTATAAGTATTAAATATATTAGTATATATGATTAGTATTATAGCATTTCTTATAAAATTTTATTTGCATTTATAATTACAAGATCAGTTAGATGCACTCACGAGCGAGGGCTCAGATATCTCTGGCCCCCATGACCATTTATCTCAGGTCTTAGGGCGTGAGCACTTTGAAAGGATCCGATGTAGGCCCGAACATATGTCGACCAGCTATTGGTTAGAGATGAGTGTCTTTTCACAGGCTTTCGATGTCGTCAGTCGGAAGGAACTTGAGGCGACGTTGGCATGGACTGATTATGCTGCGACATGGGCAGATCGGGCTGAGGAGCATGCATCTCATCTGGAGGGTATCGTGAGAGACATGGTGTTGATGTTTAGCGCACGTTTTGGAGGTGCCTTCATGAGCTTTGAGAATATGTTGGCACGCATTTCAGCTCCAGCTCCTCTAGTTCTGCCTCTAGCTTCGGCTCTAGCTCATGCTCCATCTCTCGGGGATGACGACGATGTAAATTTAAAAACTTTTGATATACTTTTTTTTAAAAAAATATTATAATAAATTTTATTCGATGATAAAATTTTAGCATTTTAGAAATATTTTTATGTTTATAATATTTTTTTATGTTATATATCTCTGCATTTATCCGATAAAATATATAAAAAATTTAAAAAAATTATTTTTTTTAATTATTCAGACGCTATGATAGTGATTTTATAATCACTGTCGTAGATGTGCCAACCACTGTCGTAGGCAATGTGTCAATCGCTGCATTAGACCTATGGCAGCGGTTTGAAAACTGCTGCAATAGGCGTCTATGACAGCGATTTTCATAACCACTATAATAATCGCTGTCATAGACTTACGATGATGGCTGCAGTGGCAGCGGTTAGCTAATCGCTGTCATATCCTATAGTAGTAATTTTTTGGGCTACGATAATGATTACAAACCACTATCGTAGTCCAATTCTATAGTAGTGTACTAAGAATCTGAAAGAATGATATTCGAACTTAAGATTATGATCAGTAGGGATATGTTAGATATAGCGGACACAATTTAAAGTTTGGATTTTAAATCAATAGATATTGTAATGAAATTTATGCATAGGAGGTGAATGATAATAGAATTGAAGAATTATGTCCTAGATTTTAATAAGTAAGGTTTGACCCAAGTATGAGATATTTTGATCATGGAATAAAGTGTGATCTATTGATATATTGTGTGGCACATACTTGTTTAATTATTATTTAGATGATTTAGAATTCTAAACTTAATATGAGTAAAGATCATAATGACTTTTATAATTCTTGATGTTAATTGTTTGATCATTATTATAATTTTGGAAGTCGTTTAGGATATGGCCTGCAAGAAGATTTCATTGTATGAGTGAAGATGGAAATAAATTTTTATTAGTATATTGGATTTCATTGTGAGAGCACAATATAAAGAATATTAAAATTTAGGTTATGATCACTTCGGATTGTGACCTAAGTAATGCTTAAACTTAAGATTATGATCACTAGAGACATTATAGAAGTCACAGTAAAAATTTAAAATTCAAATTTTGGATCACTAGGTATTATGATGAGATATATATATATATGTGGCGTATATAATACACGTAACAGAATTGATGAGCTACCTTGGATTTTAATAAGTTGGGTTTGACCTAATAGTTAGAAATGTTGACTTGAGAACATAATTTATGATATTTGTATATTGTAGCACATTGATATACTTATTTAATTGTTATTAGATGATTGTAAATTTTTAATTTAATGTGGGTGCAAACCATAATAGTTCCTCTTACTTTTGTTGTTGATCATTTTGGTTGTAAATATTGGGTTTGGTAACAAATTATTTCAAGTGTGAAATAATCTTTGAAAATTCCACTAATTGGTAGATTAATAATTGGTTATATTGATTAGTTTAGTTTTTATTAAGATGACATCAAATATATATTATGATAGAAACTTTGATAATTTAAATTATCATCTTTAGATCAGCTTACTTAATTTTCTTATATTTGTGGAGATTATTGAGCAATGTTAGATTTTAAATCAGGTTTAGGTTTCTGAGCAGATCGGACATATCATGCTATTGTTATGAAATTGAATTGAGAAACTTTTGAAAGACTTATATGAGTCTTAATATATAAGGGATAATATTTCATCTATCAATTTATTTATACTAAGAGTAGTAATGAAGAAAGTTATATATATAATAATTGGATTGATTCTACTAATTCGGGTATTAATTTGGGATCTTCTAATTTGTTAGTGATTTGAACTAATCCTTTTACAAAGAAAGGTTGATATGAAATCGTCCTCTTGATTATTAGATAAAATATAGATATATTGGATTCTAGATGAGTAGTGGAACTTGTGCAAAGGCTTCAAACATGAAAGTGGATTAAGGTTAATCTGGATGTAATATGCTTGAGGACAGAAACTTAAACATTGGCTCTAAATCTATCCAAAAATTTGAAAAACTAGATTTTTTTATATTCTAAAGTAAAATAGTATTCTTGTTGGATTTATTAAAAAATGTAAGAAATTCATAGGTTTAGATCAGAGTCTGCAGTAGAAGTGTGGTGGTTGATTTTTACTAAAACTAGTAATAGAATACTATTTCCAGCTCAAAGAGTGCAATGGTTAGAGTCTTGAGTTGATTTAAAAAAGTAATAATAATAATAAAAGAAAGGATAAGGTTGTTGATTCTTCAGGCTTATCTTGATTATTAGTGATATTTAGAAGAAATCTGAGCATCTTAAGTTTAGGAATAATGGATTAATAATCTTTGGTTAAATTTGAATGTAGGATATTTCAGATATAGATATCCTATTCTTAGCTTTGACATTATTACTCAATTTGTTTGAATAGATTTGAGATTTTCTACGATAAGAGTTTAATTATTATATCATACTGAAAGTTAAAAGAATAAAAAAGTTTATAGATCATAGTGAGCATCTAATGCTCTAGAATCTTTTGATTTTATTTATTAGACTGATTATGATGTTCATGCAAGAATAATCAAGAGCAAACAATTTTATGGGCAATTGGAAATAGGGTATTATAAGCCAAGACTAAAGAGATTAAGAAAATTCATTATTTTATAGATAAAAAGAATCTAAATTTGAAATATCACACAATTAATTATATTAAGAACTTGTAAAGATTCAATTGAGCAATCACAGTGAAAGAAAGGCTACATGAAAACTTGAAGCAAAAATAAGAAACAAGTATTTACAGCTATTCGAATCTTCAGGTATGCTAATTTCGATGATGAAATTATTTTTAGAAGAAGAAAATATCATAACCCAGTCTGATTTTTGGATTTTGGACCCAGCCCGAATAAAAGGGATCCAAATCACCTATCATGTGCATGGAAGAGGGAAGAAAGAAGACTCCTAACCAGAGTCTTCTTCCTCCCTTATTCGGCAAGATCGGGACAATGAGAGTCCCACTAGGTTTGGGAGCATTCCTTATAAAAATCCCCTCCCCTCCCTTAGATCTTTGTGGTGAGAGATTTGAAAATCATCCAGGGTTTTGGGAAAAATCTTTCGCGGGGTGTCGAGGAAAGGATGCTGGAGCAAGTAAGCCCCTTCCTTTTCTTTTCTACCTTTCTTTTCTAGGTCACAGCATTTAATTGAAGCCAGCAAGTAGGCGATCTGGTTTGAAAGTAAGAAAGACCCTATTTTTTCTTTCCTTCCCCGCATGCCACCGATCACAACTATCATTCGGGTTGTCGCCAGGGCCATGGTTTTGTTGCCGCTGGAGGTCGCTAGGGATGGCCGGTCGGTCGATTGTGGATACGGGGGGGAGGGCAAATGGAAAAAGAGGATTGATTTCCCCTATTTAAAAATTGGAGAAGAGAAGAGAGAAGGTCTCTCTCTCCTCCCTTGATTTTAATTAATATGTTAATTAATTTATTAATTAGTTAGTGTAATATATAAAAAAAAGAGAGAAGAAAAAGAAGAGAGGGAAAGGCTTCTCTCTCTCTCTCCCTTCAAATTCTTTAATTAAATGATTAATTAATTTATTATTTAATTATTTATTCTCTTTGAAAGTAGATTAAAAAAAGAGAAAAGAAAAAGAAAAATGGGAGAATTTTGGAGATCGGGAGTGGACACCAGTGATCTTAATAAAATTTTTAGAAATTTAAATTAATTTCATTAATTAATTTTGAGATGTTAATTTGAATAAATAGAAGAGCAAATTATTGGACAAAAAGGACATCAAGTAAAGTCTTAACATCTGAATCAGAATTTTATGGGTTATATTTATCATAATTTGATGTAAGAGTCTCTGTACATAATCACCGTTTATATATGCTACTTTATAGATTGGTTTAGTATTATTGATTTTACATTATTGATCTTGTATTGATGGATTATTATGTTAAGATATTATTATGTCTGGTAAAACTTTCAATATGAGCATGTTATATATATGTGTGTACCAATGATTAATGATATGCGTATATGGATTATTCTTCATTTTGATCATAATATAAAATTGAAATTGAAAAGATAAAAATCAACATGCAATAATTGGATGAAAAGGATGTGGTTTGGACTAGCCTCATCATATTGATAGTCCGATAGAAGTTTATGTCTAGTACAGCTCCCATGGACTTACGCATGGGATTATGGGTGAGACTATGAATTAGATAGTCCATCAGAAGCTTATGTCTGGGACAGCCCTATGGGCTTACGCATGGGATTATGGATGAGATCATGAATTAAGATTGAGGCATGATCTTGATTAGTCTAAAATCAGAAAAGAAGAGATTAAGAAATATGAAAGTATGATAAGAGAAAAATATGACAAAATTATGGATGAGATATTAATTGAGAAAGTTTCACATGTTGAAATATGATTTACTTAATACACACTTATTTGATTTATTCTATGTATTTAATATATGCATCCATATTTTATTATACTTTTGAATTAAATTATTACTGGTGAAAGTGTACAGTTATTTTTATTGGGCTATAAAGCTCATCACCTCTCTTTCTTTTTTTTTCTTTTCAGAGTTACAGGATACATAGATTTAGTGGTGGTTGGAATCACAATTGAAAAGATCAATTAGATAAAGTACCATCAGTGACAAATGGATCATCGAGTTTTATAAATTATATTAGGATAAAATTTGTTCATATAAAATTATTTATTATAAATTTCATAAAATATTGGGATTGTAAGTAATTATTTAGATCTTACATATTCTCTAAGACATTAGTCTAGAGTTTATATGGTCATCGCATGCTTGATCAGGATATTGGGTTTGGAGCATGATAATATGAATGAAACATCAAATCTGGTGTGCAAACAAATGGATCAAATTTTGGGTTGGAGGACTGACTCATGCAGAAGGCCTAGATGGCTATAAAAATTGCAGGACTGCATCAACCGCAATAAAATTGCATATAGGTTAGCATTGATCGGAGATGTATGGGTGTGTTCCACTGGGCGGACATTGCGGATTTGTTGGGAGGGACCACGCTTTCTGAGGTCCTAACGGTTAGAAATTGCGGATTTGTTGGGAGGGACCACGCTTTCTGAGGTCCTAACGGTTAGAAATGACCCATGTGAGAGTGTTGCAACCCCCCCCCCCTTTTTTTAGTTTGCTAGACACCCGAACTGGATATCACCTAATCAATTTTTTTTTGTCTATGGTACAACTATTGGTCCATGTTCAGATAGGTTTCTGACCTTCAGAGGAGCTGATAAGCCCGGTGCATATAAGCCCTAGGCTGCCAAAAAAAAAAAAAAAAAGAAAAGAAAACCTATTGAAGACTACTGAATGGAATCTTTTTCTCAAGTCAATTAATATGGGAGAGAATGATCCGTATTCGTCAATGCTTTCTGCCTTGTGTTCTTATTCATTGATATGGGTTTCACCAAAACCTCTCCATATAAAATGGATTGCAAGCCATTTGAAGCCTAGGGTCCGCGGTCTTCACATCTTTCAGGTCCGAAGTTTCATGGAAATTTGGTATTCCAATTTAGGTATAAAATAATAACATCAGCTTATGTCCCATAGTAAATATGGTTATATAAGAAGTGATGCTCTCCATTAAATTCAAACTCTGTTAGTTTAAGTACAGCCATATATTGTATGAATGTTAAAACTACTTATGGAATCCCAATATTAGAAGTAGAACAGTCATGGCATGATTCCAGAACAGATTATGAAATATAATTTAGGGCAGCATGAATCTTGGGAAACATCATTGATTAAAACCAACTAATCTCTATTTTTTTGGTTAAGATGGATTTATTATACCAATCTAATAAAAATACATATTCGGGAAATCAGAAAGAATATCCAATCCAGCACTCCACAATATAGAAAAAAAGAAAAAGAAAGAAGAGAAAAGGGATAAAAAAAAGTGATTGGCCACACTAACTAATCTCCTCTTCACATTGGATCCATAAATAAAAAAAATTTTTCAATCAATACTGTTCACCAAACGCTCATAAACTATTTGGATAGATCCACGTGATCATTCCATTAAAGACGTGGGCCAAGTTACCAGCTGTGCAAAGACTCCCCACAACTTTAAACCATAAAGTTCTCCACTAAAGCTGTCAACGGACGGAATTCATATTCGAGACCCTTAATATTTATATCCGAATCTAATATTAGCATCAAATTTATTTATCCAAATTTGAATCTGATAAATTATAATATAAATAGATAAAATTTAGATATTTAATATACAGATCCGATACATCCAAGATTTGAATAATAAAATAATATATATATTAAAAATAATAAAAAATATTATCTTTTTCTTTTGAGATCTCTCTCAATCTTTCATCCTTGTTGGATCCCTGCCTCAATCTCTCGCTGAACCCCCTCCCTCTCTCTCTCCATCTCTTGATCTCGCTCGTCGGCGATCGACGAGCAATCGACCCCCTCCCTCTCTCCCTCTCTCCGTGTCTAGGTCTCCCTCTCTCAATCTCTCTCTTTCTCTTGATCTCTCTCACCGATGGTCGGACTCTCTCCATCTCTCGATCTCGCTCGCTGATGGCTCCCTACGGCTCTCCTGGCACCTTCGTGGCCCATCGCATCGCCGATGGCTCCCCACCACTTTAAATCATAAAGAAGTTCTTCGCTAAAGCTGTCAACGTTGGACTCGAGACTCGTGGATATTTATCTGACGGGTCTGAATCTAGTATTAGCATCAGACCCATTTATCTGAATTTAGATTCGGATTTAATAAATTATAACATAAATAGATAGGATCTGAATATTTAATATATAGATCCGATAAATTCGAGATCCGAATAATAAAATAATATATATATTAAAAATAATAAAAAAATCTTATTTTTTCTTCTGAGATCTTTTTCGATCTTTCACTCTCATCGGACCTCCTGCCTCAATCTCTCGTCGGACCCCCTCCCTCTCTCTCTCCATCTCTCGATCTCGCTCGCCGATGACCGACGAACGATCGACCCCTCCCTCTCTCTCTCCATCTCTCGATCTCGCTCGCCGACGATCGACGAACGATCGACCCCCTCCCTCTCTCCGTCTCTAGATCTTCCTCTCTCAGTCTCTCTCTCTTCCTCGATCTCCCTCACTGGTGGTCGGACTCTCTCCATCTCTCGATCTCGCTCGCCGACGGCTCCCTGTGGCTCTCCCAGCACCCCCGCGACTCGTCGCACCATCCCGCCCCCCCACCTCTCTCACGTCTCCCTCAGCACCCCGCGTAGCCGCGCCCTCCCGCCAGCTCCCCCGACACCCCCACGGCTTATCGTACCGCCCCACCCCTACGGCTCGCCTAGCACTCCGCATCCCGTTGCACCCCTGCGCCCTTCTGCGACTCCTCCGGCACCCCTCCGCGCTTCGTCCATGTCCCCCCTCCCTCTTTCCCTCTCTATCTCTCGATCTCCTCTCTCTCTCTCTCTCTTAGTCTCTCCCTCTTTCTCTCTTGATGTCCTTCACCGATGGCTAGACCCCCCCTCTCTCTCTCGATCTCGCTCGCCGACTGTCGACAAGCAAACGGACCCCTCCCTCTCTCCCTCTCTTTCTCTCGGTCTCCTTCTCAGTTTTGGGTTTCGAAATCGGGTCCAGATACCTGAAATCCATTAGAATCCGGATCTGGTACTTCAAGGTAAGACTCGTCAGATATTCGAATCCGGATCTGATATCAGTAACTAAGATCGGATTCGGATCTGAATACCTGTTCTTATCCAAATCCGACTCATTGACAGGTTTATTCTCCATTACCCAAAAGTTCACACCAAGCACATGGCTTCGCGGCTTTCAACTTTACCAAGGACGCAGCCTCGTGCAAATTGGATTTAGAGGTCTACCAACTTGTAGGCAAACTCAACCCAACAACTCTTGGCGAAGTCCACTCGTCACAACGCGTTTTCCATTATATTTTATGGCTTACCCTTGCGCAAGGTGTCTACCGGCAGAGTGTATATATGTTCTCAATTGGATGCGAGAGAACTCCAAATCGCACTTTCCTTTCATTCACCTCGTTCTGTATCCTCTTAGGCAAAGATGGTGGCATTGAGAGCTTTTATAGCTGCTGCGACCATAGCAGCTCTCGCTCGGGTGGCAATCGGCGCAAGCATCACCGTTGGAGGCCAAAATGGTGGGTGGGATCTGAGCACCAACCTGGCATCATGGGTTGCAACCCAGAAGTTCACCGCTGGGGACAACCTGAGTAAGTTACACCTACATCCAAATTTTTCATTTGCATAATCCGTTGGATTTGCAATGGATTGTCATCATTCTTTTTCTCCCCCTCTTTTTTCTTTTTGAGAGAAACAAAATGTAATCACTCAAATTGGTTCGTTGGCTTGTCACAAATAAACACAAAGTCTTTGCATTCAAGACTGCATTCGTACACCCGTTTTTCAAATTCAGCTGCCATTTTATAGATTGCTCCTAGTTATCCTAAAAGTATCGCGTGTGCAGTAGATCTTTTAGGGCTCAAAACAGGTCTCTCTTGCTAGCAGTGGTCCCATACATGCATTCTTTGTTTCAAAAGTCTCCATTAACAGCCCATCTCTCCCTTGAAAAAACCAAATAAAAAATAAAAAATAAAACAAAAAAAATCAAAATTTGATGCATACGACAGATGATTTCCAGCATTAAGATGGACAATTACTTGGGTCAATTACCGAACAAAAAATTACATCCCCAAGATTCGTACCCACTCAAACTCTAACACCATCCGGGGGGGTAAAATCTCTGCATTGTATACGGTTTTCTGGGTCCCCGGTCATGTTCGCTCAACTGGCGCGTGCAAATGATAAGAGAATTGCTACTTAGTGAATAACTACAACTTAATGCCTCTCACTCACATCAGCCGTCGTCAATTTCTTCTTGTTCAGCTTTCAAATACGCATCAGCTCATGACGTGCTCGAGGTGTCGAAGGCGGAGTACGATGCATGCGCGACAAGCAACTCAATGAACACTTACACAGGTGGGAGCACCGTCGTCAAGCTTTCATCGCCCGGGAAGAGATACTTCATCTGCGGGACACCAGGGCACTGCAGCCAAGGGATGAAGGTCGAGATCGACGTGGTTGCTGCCGCGACGGCAACTCCACCAACAGCCGTCGCCCCTGCTTCTCCACCCCTCCCCATGTCTTCCCCACCAACTGAAGCCCCAAAATCTTCCAAGCCTTCCAAGGCTGCACCATCAAAAGCTCCTTCGAGCTCGCCGGCGACCATTTCTCCGTCCTCCGAGCCATCAGGTTCGGATTTGCCTGTGACCACTTCACCGACACCACCACCCGGGTCAGCGGCCAACGGCCTTGGTCAGAATATAAAGGTCGCAATGTGGTTCGGGGTGGGGATGCTCTTGGTTTTGGCTCTATGAGCACAAGCTAGAGACGATTTGTATTCGAACCGGGTATTATTTTGTTGAGCCACTTGTTTTCCATTTTTCCATTTATTTTTCTGATATGGATAGTTTTTTGAGCTGTTTCTCCTTGGGATGATATATGGATCTCTGTTCTTCAATAAGAAATATCAAAATTTTATTAATTGTTACCTAAGAAAATAAATAGAGGGTCTGGTCCTTCGAAACAGCCCTTGGCAGAATAACTTTCTCGTCCCCAACATTAATCTTTCGATCTTCTCTCTCGAAAAGGCGTCCATTATAAATTCTTGGATGTAAATTGCTCCACCCAGATAAAAAAGAACGATGTTTCAGCGGATTAGGATTCTAGATAAGATAAATTGCTTGGAAACTAATGAGTATTTCAGTTTTTAGCTATTATTATATATTAATACTATAATATAAAGAAGTTATGTTGTCTGGAGGTCCAACTCAACATTATGAAGTCCAGAGGTGCAATCACGTTAAGTTGGATCCGCTGCCTCCTAATGCAGGCTCTGACTTTACGAGGGGTTTGGCTATAAATTTTGACCTAGACTTTACTTATTAATAATTGGTTCAGGTCGTCCAAATAAGAGCGAATTCATAAGGTCAATCAAGTCTAGTGGTCCCATTGTGTCAGGTCAACTTGTAATTAGGCCTGATTTGGGTCCCTAGGAAGGGTCACTAAACAGGCCATTAATGACGTAACTTTGATCTATAATTATAAAGTTTAAAAGAAAATGCTGAAGATATAAGTGAGAAAACATCTATATCTTTACATTCTACAATTTAATTTTCATTAACTAATACCTTTCATATGATATTTCTGTTCAGCTTCCCTCTCCCTATTAGTGGCTTATCATGGGCTTTCTTCTACCATAGGCTGATCCTACCTCCCACCCTTTTTTCTTTTCAATTTTTTGGTATTTTATATGTCTCACTGTAACACTGTTAGCAAGAATTTTATAGGCCCGACAAGAATTCGATTCTACGCTTGTTCCCGTTAACTCGAATCCTCCAGTGCTATGCATGTGAGGAAGAAACGCTTATATAAAAACCATGATTTTGAGGGAGACCACAAAATAGGACGTATTGTATTTGGCTATCAGACCATAAAAGCCTCCTTTGTAACAACCAAATAGTTATCCTCTTTATTGGTATTTGGCTATCAGACTTGTTTGTCATGCAATGTATTGTATTTGCATCGATGTGGTACAAGGCATCATGTTGGTATATGTGCATTAATGGTGATATA
The DNA here is from genome assembly GCA_006176705.1 of Cocos nucifera. Classification (NCBI taxonomy): domain Eukaryota; kingdom Viridiplantae; phylum Streptophyta; class Magnoliopsida; order Arecales; family Arecaceae; genus Cocos; species Cocos nucifera. The sequence goes on along the minus strand of QRFJ01000731.1, from coordinate 734,154 downwards.
TGGCTCGCACTGCATGTGCCAATGAAGGTTTGGCGGTTGCAGTAAATAGTGGGGAACTATATGTCTTTGGAAGATCGACATCCATTATATGGCATAGATGTTACATCACGTACTAAATTTAATAGTATATCATTTCTATGAATGGTTCATCAGGATCTTTTATCATAATATCTACCCATTGCATATCCTGATAGATTACTGTACGAATAGTATTTACTATTGCAGCTTAAGCAGCATATGGTGTACCTCTTTTTGTATCTTTGAATCCAAAAGTACCTATGGAGGCCTAAGAAATCATAACTTCTTTTGGTATTCTACATCAATTCTTTCATGAACCAATACGTCCATTCCTACATTGAATTTGCTTCAGACTCGCGATTCGACTTTAATCGTTATGGATTGATATGAAAATCGAGTCTTGGACAAGCGGAGCTAATTTTAACCACATGATAGGGCTTACGTTGAGGCTGGTGACTCAAAAAAAAAAAAAAAAAAAAAAGCGTAACCCAAGCAATGCTTGGTGAAATTGTTAACTACAGTTCAGAGCTCGTTACATTGGATGAGGGGCTTAAATCCCAAAAGATAAAAATGAGGGCCCACAATTCCCAACCAACAAATATTCGCCATGTCCTCAGCAACACGAATTTCTAGCTATGGCCAGATTATAAAGTATTTAAACAATAGCATTACGCGTCAAGCAAGGCTTCAGGAGTTTGGAAAGAATATTTTCAGGTCACAAAAGTTGAATTTTCAACGAACACCTAATATTCTTTTCTGAGCAAAAACAAACACCTCGTGTCCTTTCATGCCAAAGAGCAGAGAAATTGCATATGTGATAGCCTGGTTTATTAAACCAGACCATCATAATGTTAGCCCGCATCCCCTATCCCCCCCCCCCCCCCCACACTCATAAATAATAATAATAATAATAATAATAATAATGTTGAAGATAAATTCCGCTCCCACCAAAGTCTAGCTCGACGCTCAGCCTAATGCAATCTATAGTCGCGGAAGAGTTTCGACGGATGGGTCTTAGCCGAGCTCCTACAGTCGGCCGAACTACTTAGCACCCGAGCTCCTTGGACTCCAAGCAGCCGGGCTTCGGTCGAACCTCCAACAGCCGAGCTTCTTCCAACCCGTTCAGCCGGCCGAGCTAGTTAGCTGCCGAGCTTCTTCGGACTCCCCTCGTCAGGACCGAATCTCTCCAGCCGGTCGAACTGTCTAGCGGTCGAGCTCCTCGAACTCCACAGCGGTCGAGCCTCAGCCGAAGTCCAACAGCCGACCGAACTCTCCGACGGTCGAGCTTCGAATTTCCAGCGGCCGAACTCTTCAGCTGACGAGCCTCAGCCGAAGTCCAACATTCGGCCGAACACTCCAACGGCCGAGCTTCGGATTCCCAGCAGCCGAACTCCTCAGCGGACGAGCCTTACCTGCATACCTCCAGCCAGACGCCTATGGAAGCCGAACTCCCTTCAAGCTTCCTCATCAAGAGCCCGAACTCCTCCGAAATGGGCACACGACGAAGGCCTTCAACCCTTCATTCAGCTGGCTCTACAGCCATCACCATCAGTCCGCCACAAGCTCTGCAGCCATCACCATCAGTCCATCGCGAGTGATAGCGATCCGCTATGAGGCGGCGATGGCTGTCACCATCAATCCGCCGCACACGGCACCTTCCCATGAGACTGGCTCCGTCGAACCTCGAGCGGCCCGCCAGCATGGGCTACAGCTGTCACCATCAAGCTCCGCTATAAAAAGGATCCCTCCAGATACGCTAACTCTAATCTCTCTGATCTCTAAGCTCTCCTCTTCTTCTCTAAGCTCCGGAACTCATTTCCGAGCACTCCATTCCTGTTGGCCAAAGCTGACTTAAGCATCGGAGGGTCCTGCCGGAGCCACCCCCCATCGGCTCCGGATGGATCTCTATTTTGCAGATCCCCGACGGCGACCTCAGCGGCCTCGACTCCAGCGACCTCCGACGACGATCAGTTTCTACACCAAAAGATTGGCGTTAGAGGAAGGGCCTTCTCTCTTAAAGTTAAGAGAAAGCCGAAGTCCCCTCGTTCTTAAAGGAGTGCTCGGTGACGTTTTCCCCCTTTCCACTCCAAAGATTTCTCTTCTTCCTCTTTTCAGAAAAAAAGAAAAGATGCCCCCCAGGAGAGCCTCGACTCGACGGTCGGCGGCCTTCGCGGCCCGATCCCATCCGGATCCGGCCGCTCCTGCTCTAGCCCCGGCAACCCAGGCTCACTCTATAGCCGCGGTGGATGTGGAGTAGTTCAAACTGCTCGTCAAGCAGGTTCGTGATCTCACGGAGGCAGTGCAGGAGGTGCAGGCCATGCACCAGCAAGCCCCAGTGCCAGCCCAACCGGCGTGGGACTCTCCGGAGCCGAGTGATCCGATCCAAGAGCGACCGACTTGGACAGCTCGACCTCCGATCCCCGGATTGGAGAGGCAGAGGAGGGAGAGCCCTTGTTCGGATCATGGATCGATCAAGGGTGAAGCCTCGCGCCCATTCTACCAGAAAGCCTTGGAGATCAGAAACTGTGAAGATCTCCTGGATCAAAGGCTCTTAGAAATAAGCTGGTGAATCGAAGAACTTCGTCGCACTCCTCCCTCACGTGGCAATGACGTTTGCACTGACCCCCCTTTTTCGTAGAAAATCATGCAGGAGCCGGTCCCGCCGAACTTTAAGCTCCCACAGTTCGACAGCTACGATGGGACCACCGATCCGGTCGACCACTTGGAAGCCTTCCGAATGATGATGCTGCTCCACAGCGCGTCAGACGCTATATTGTGCCGGGCTTTCCCCTCTATCCTGAAAGGAGCTGTCAGAAACTGGTACTCGGCGCTCAAGCCGAGTACCATCTTATCATTTGATCAGATGAGTCAACAGTTCGCGGCCCACTTTGTGAGTAGTAGACGGCCGCGCCGAGGTTCGAATTTCTTGATGGCCATCAAGCAGAAGGAGGGGGAACCCATCCGGGCCTACGTCACTCGGTTTAACACTGCCGCACTGGAAGTCCGGAACCTGGACCAATCAGTCGCCATGGCCGCCATCAAGGGCGGTCTCCAGAAAAATAACTTGCTATTCTCCCTAAAGAAAAGGTACCCTAGGGACTTCGTCGATCTGCTGGCTCGGGCCGAGAGATATGCCCGTGCGGAAGAAGCCTTCAAGTCGAAGGACGAAGAAGCCTTAAGGGAGCGGCTTGCAATTAATGGAGAGCCGAATGAAGTTCAGCCGCGCTCACGGACTCCCTCCGATAGCAAATGGGCCCGAACTCCTCGAGCTTACAGAGAAGCGCGAAGAAGCCCTCCTCCCAAAAGATTCCACGATAATGCCCCCCTCAATGCTCCCCGAACTCAGATCTTCACCGAAGTTAAGAACCAACTACCAAGACCAGAAGGGTTACGGTCTCCCTCAAACAAGCATGACCAAAGCAAGTACTGCCTCTACTATCACGACCACGGCCACGATACTGAGGAGTGCATCCAACTCCGAGACGAAATCGAGGAGCTCGTTAGAAAGGGGCGGCTGGGTAAATTCATTCGACGCGAGCCTAAAGATCAGCGAAGGGCGCTGCCGTAACAAGAAATGATAAGGTCGGCCGCCTCACAACGTCGTCAACGTTACCCCAGGACCCAGCGTAGAAGCCAAGAGAAGCATGCTTCAAAGTGAGGAAGCCAGCATGAGGTAGAAAAGGTCGTCCGCATGAAGAAGCGCAAAGGAACAGCGCTACTACGACCCTGAATCATAGAGAATTTGGAAAAACATTGCCAATAACTTTCTTTCAATGAAGTTCTTCCCTTTCAACAGTGTATTATTTTTCGGCGCCAAAACTATGTAATGACAGGAAAAAAAGCAGTCAACAGTCATCGTGTTAGGAAGGAAGACCTCGTCCTAACACAAGCAAGTCAAAGAGCAGTTCGGCCAGAGATAAGATCTCTCCCGAAAAGCAACCTCAGCTAGAGATAAGATCTCTCCCGAGCAGTTCGGCCAGAGATAAGATCTCTCCTGAAAAGCAATCTCGGTCAGAGATGAGATCTCTCCCGAGCAACCACCTCGACTAAAGATAAGATCTCTTCCGAGCAGTTCGGCCAGAGATAAGATCTCTCCCGAAAAGCAACCTCGGTCAGAGATGAGATCTCTCCCGAGCAACCACCTCGGCTAGAGATAAGATCTCTCCCGAGCAGTTCGGCCAGAGATAAGATCTCTTCTGAAAAGCAACCTCAGCTAGAGATAAGATCTCTTCCGAGCAGTTCGGTCAGAGATAAGATCTCTTCCGAAAAGCAACCTCGGCAGAGATAAGATCTCTTCCAAAAAGCAATCTCTAGAGATAAGATCTCTCCGAGCAGTTCGGTCAGAGATAAGATCTCTTCCGAAAAGCAATCTCGGCTAGAGATAAGATCTCTCCCGAGCAGTTCGGCCAGAGATAAGCTCTCTCTCGAAAAGCAACCTCGGCCAGAGATGAGATCTCTTCCGAGCAACCACCTCGGCTAGAGATAAAATCTCTTCCGAGCACCTCGGCTAGAGATGAGATCTCTCCCGAGCAACCACCTCGGCTAGAGATAAGATTCTCTTTCAAGCAGTTTGCCAGAGATAAGATCTCTTTCGAAAAGCAACCTTGGCCAGAGATAAGATCTCTCCCGAGCAACCACCTCGGCTAGAGATAAGATCTCTTTCGAGCAGTTCGACCAGAGATAAGATCTCTCCCAAAAGCAACCTCGGCCAGAGATGAGATCTCTCCGAGCAACCACAACTTCGGCCAGAGATAAGATCTCTCTCCCGAGCGACCGTGGACAACCTCGATTAGGAACAGGAGGAGAACCTCATCCTAACGTGCGAGCATCAACCTTGGCTAGAGATAAGATCTCTTCCGAGCGATCGTGACAACCTCGGCTGGAGAGCTTCAACTTCGACCTTGGCTAGAGAAAGCTATTGTATCAATCTCGATTATAGGAGACAATGTCGCCCCCGAGGAGCGCAACCTCCAGCTTCGATAGTAGTGGACGAAGCCCCCTCAACCTCGGCTAGAGATGAGATCTCCTCCGAGCTTCGACCTAGGCCAGCTCAGAGCTTAGAGAAAGACTTCGACAGTCGCCTTTCCTGCACTCCCTTCCTTCGATTTTCGAACTCGGAAGTGGGGGGGCCAGTGTTGGGGATAAATTCCGCTCCCATCGAAGTCTAGCTCGACGCTCAGCCTAATGCAATTTGTAGCCACGGAAGAGCTTCGACGAACGAATTTTAGCCGAACTCCTACAGTCGGTCGAACTACTTAGCACCCAAGCTTCTTGGACTCCAAGCAGTCGGGCTTCGGTCGAACCCCCAACGACTGAGCTTCTTCCAACTCGTTCAGCCGGTCGAGCTAGTTAGCTGTCGAGCTTCTTCGGACTTCCCTCGTTAAGATCGAACCTCTCCAGCCAATCGAACTGCCTAGCGGCCGAGCTCCTCGAACTCCACAGCGGTCGAGCCTCAGCCGAAGTCCAACAGTCGGCCGAACTCTCCAACGGCCGAGCTTCGAATTCCCAACGACCGAACTCTTCAGTTGACAAGCCTCAGTCGAAGTCCAATATTCAGCCGAACTCTCCAACGGTCAAGCTTTGGATTCCCAACGGTTGAACTCCTCAGCGGATGAACCTTAGCTGCATACCTCCAGCCAGATGCCTATGGGAGCCGAACTCCCTCCAAGCTTTCTCTTCAGGAGCCCCAACTCCTCCGAAATGGGCACACGACGAAGGCCTTCAACCCTTCATTTGGCTGGCTCTGCGGTCATCACCATCAATCCACCGTAAGCTCTGCAGCCATCACCATCAGTCCACCGCGAGTGATAGCAATCCGCTATGAGACGACGATGGCTGTCACCATCAATCCACCGCACACAGCACCTTCTCGTGAGACTGGCTCCGTCGAACCTCGAGCGGCCCACCAGCACACAGCTGCAGCTATCACCATCAAGCTCCACTATAAAAAGGTCCCTCCAGATATGCTAACTCTAATCTCTCTGATCTCTAAGCTCTCCTTTTCTTCTCTAAGCTCCGAAACTCATTTCCGAGCACTCCATTTCTGTTGGCTAGAGCTGACTTAAGCATCGGAGGATCCTGCTGGAGCCACCCCCCACCGACTTTGGATGGGACTCTATTTTGCAGATCCCCGACGGCGACCTCAGCGGCCTCGACTCCAGCGACCTCCGATGACGATCAATTTCTGCACCAACAAATAATAATAATAATAATAATAAATAGGAATATGATTTGAAGAAGATTCTGATAAGTCTGATTTGAGATGGACTTCTAGAACTACCAAAATCCAAAGAAGTCCTCTATAAAAGGATTCCCCTCTCCTGCATGGGCTTTGATTGACGAACACCAGGCCTCCTCCTTTCTCTTTCTCCCATTTCAGTTCTCAGCATCCCATTATTGTGCCCACTAGAATTTGAAGCTAGGGAGCTCATCGAAATCGAGGTAAATCCCTAACCTTTCTTTCTTTTCACTTTTGCTTCTTCCTATAGCCTTAGGCATCCCTGCCAGCCGTCAAATTAAAATCCCACTAGATTTCATGCCTTCCCCTATCGATCTTCTTTTCTCTGTGGTAATGTTTTGCTGATGCCTCAAATCGACGTTTTTGTTGCAACATGCTATGTTTTCTCCCCCATTGCTAGTAGGTTGATGGGTTACAAGCCCAGCACATATATTTTGGCCTTACTTATATGTCCATAACTCAAAATAGGTGACCTAATGGCTTCTGCCCGACTAAACGCACCAATAATCACTAGATTCATATGGGCTACTGGAGAGTAGGCAATGATCTTTTTGAGATTGGTCTGTCTTGAAATGATCGAGGGAGTTTATATTATAGTAATCGCACTTGGAGTATAAATGGAAGGAGTGGAACAAAGTGTCGTTTTGGATGGGTATTGAAAATCTTAAAAACCTGTGGGTTTCTAATTTTGAAGGAATTCCTCCCAAGATGATGGATCCAACCATTGGTGCCTCTACATGGGCTTCAAATAACTAAATATGAGCTGGTACCATAGGCACTTTGATGGCGAAAGAGATGAAAGAAACAATCTATAGAAAGATTTGGCATCGCTCACTAAATTCTATGGTTAATAAGATTTATGAATTGGTAGTTCCCATTTGGAGAAGAATCAATGAAATAGCTAATAGCATAAAAATTGATCCAACTGAAGTATATAGGTAAAATTTGATAGGATTTAATGCCTCGAATTCGACCTACAGCAAGAAGAAAATTAGTTTTTAGCATAGCAGTCAGACCGATTTTTTGATATGCAGTCGAACTGGCTTGGATTGAGATCAAGCCGACTCGAACCACAATCGAGTCGGCTCTCTTAGGCAGATAGACAGTAGGAGTTCGGGTGAGACGCAATCGAACCAGCTTGACCCCTGACCGAGCCAACTCGATGGAGGCGAACAGAACACGATGAAAATTTTTTGTTTGAACTCAGATTGTAATTAATCCAAGGGATCTATGGGAGTTGCACATGAACCACAGGATCTAGCAGCCATGGAGGGTTGTGGTCATGATCTGAAGGTTGAAAAATATTTCAAGACTCTATCAAGAATATATTCGAGTCATATTAGGAGAACGAGCCCTGTTAGGACTCCTGTGAACTGCTGAAAAGAGGATTCTCATCCTATTTAAAGATCTGACCGTGGAGAAAAAAGATGGCATGTGAGACGTGAGAAGCACGTAGAGAGGCTCAGACAGCCGTCGAAAGGAGCTTGGCAGAGCATCGAGTACGTGCAGCCCGCAAGAGAAAAGCAATAGGTGCATAGCATCCGATGAGGAGACTGTGAGGATAGAGCATCTTATAGCTTCTATAGATCTCCTTGAGATTCTGAGAGAGCTTTTGTGAGGATAGCTTCTAGTTGAGAGAGATTTATGTATAGTTAGTTGAGAGTGGATGTTCTTCTCTTGTATCTATTTTTCTCTTTCATAGTGAAGCTTTGCATGCCCTATGGAGGTGAGCCTTTAGGCTAATCCACGTACTTGATTATTTTTTTATTTTATTTTTTTCTTCTTTCTGCCATAATAATTTGATACTAGATCCTTAACAAGCAGTATCAGAATAGCTGATATCCTAATAGTTTAGTATCAGAGCGAGTTGATACCACAATAAAATTGATATACAGCCTTTATCTTTCTATATCAAACCCCATACCCCTATAATAATGGTAGAGTAAGGGCTTGCCCTAAAGCAGAATTGACCGATGGTGGTTGGTAGAAGATCCGGTAGGTAGCCACTTTCTTCTCAAGGAACCATACATAAGACTTCCATATCATATGGCTCCGTCCCAAGCTTCCATCATCGACCATTATCATTAGACCATGATGCTATGCTTGTCTTTCTACCTTGACTCTTAAATCTTTTGCTTCTCGGGTGGTGACGAACAATGCTAATTGGGTAGTAGGAGATGCCCGCTCATAGGGCTCAACCTACTTCCTATCCGAAAGAGCTGCCCACTAGCTAGTCGGACTAGTGGTACGGGGCCCAACCATAAAAAATCCTTCCCTTCAAACCTGCTTGTCTTACAAATCAAGAAAAATAGGCTCATTGGGAAGAAAGATTGAATACGGCCTGTAAAGCACATGTAACACATAGTCGGATTGCTCACGTAACAGATCTCCCTCTCCCTAGTTATCTATAGATAGAGAGAGATCTGTGAAAGTCATTGCCTCATATTATGATCGCCCCCCAACTGACAGCCTTTATATAACTACAACTATTGTGATGTAAATGGTTCGATTGATTTGATCTTTCCGACCTCCACTTATATGGAGATGCATGCATAAAGGGACTTGTCCCTTTTTTTATCTTAATTTTTAGGATAGGACCCTACTCTATTCTCGAACCCTCTACTAAGCTCTACTCTGCCCACATTTCTTTTGAAGGGAGGAGAAGAAGTGTTTCCACCTACAGTCAATAGTCTTTCTTTAGAATTCTACTGAATAGGTCGATCCACCCCTCCATTTATTTTAACAACTTATCTTAAAATCTCCTCACCAAGAGCTCCCTAGTGATGACAAAGGAACCAACCAACCTATTGTGGCGGGATGCCTTTTTTGTTTAATAATAAGACCTGGACGATTATGCCTACCCTCGGTAGTTTATGAGTTTATATCCATTCCTAGTTAGGTACAGTTTTCTTTCTTTTCTCCCTTGTAGCCATTGCCCGACTTCATGCAAGTGTGTCCACACCCCCCTAACTTGGTGAGGAATCCATTCTCGTGATCAAACACACCCTCTACACATACCTAGGAGCATCCCCACTTAGGGCTTAGAAGACTCTTCGCTAGCGAGGCAGCTATTACAGTGGAAGAATAAGAGAGAGGGGTACCAAGGAGACAAAGATAATTATGTAAGGCTTAGACATTGCGTCTACTGCTTCTCCTTTAGATAGCTTTCTCTTCAAGCACTCTTGCCTTAAGAAGGGTTAGCTATGTTTCAAGCACTCCTTGAAAGAAAATAACTCAAAAGACTCTTTCCATTCAAGCACTATTTGTAGCTACCTATCCCTACAGCTGCTAAATGCTATGAAAGTCATATAACTGCTCTATAGCTAGAAAACATCTTTTCCGATACTTAATTATATAAAGCAGCTAGAAAATCCATGCAACTATTATGCCTGCAATGAACCTGCTATGAAAATAATACACCTGCTCTATTGATCAATGTTTCTACCATTTGTAGAGAAGAAGAAAGTCACAATATAAAGGAAAGCTTAAAAGAACAACTACTTGGTAAGGTATTGCTAAGAGACAATACAAAGTAATAAAGCAATTATTCTAGTAATACACTAGCTATGCTACGAAAGTGGATGTATAGGCCTTCTATCTCATACCCAATCTAAGAGAGCATCCTAGTGGGCCTGTTTGTTGGCAGTGAAGTAAGCAAACATCTCATTTTGTTCATTTTGAGGTTATGAAAGGGAGCCAATCTATGGAGTAATGTGACTCTATGTTGATTCACCAAATAGAAGGAAAAGGATGTGGGTCAATCCAAAGACCAAGACTCTTTCCTGACTGGCTTGATTGGACTACTCTGCCTACTAGGCCTAGCTACCCCACAACTTACCACTTCAAAGCCCTATCCTTGGCTATCATTTGCTTGCTTATTATCCTTCCTGCTGCTAGCTTTCTAGTTACTGGACTACTTGCTTGCAGCTGAAACTAACTTTTAAGGCTATGCTAATTAGCTATTAGCAGGGCTGCTGCTATGGCCACATGCACATCTAATGCAGTGGCTTAGAAGCCTTCCTTTCTTTTGAAGCCCCAAGCCTCGTTGGTTGATCCAGTTCCTACTACTCTATCAAATGCCATCACGTGAATCATGCTTATTCTTTATAAGAGTATGCCCATCCATTAGAATCTTAGTCAATCCTTTTTTAGTGAGAGGAAGAATTCCAAAAAAAAAAAGAAGATTTTAATATTAGAGTCCTATCCATAACGAGATGAATGAGTGAGCATACTTCATCTTTCGAGCCCCTGCTTCTTTTGATTGAACCTACCCAAACCAAACACACTTCATCTTTGAAGCCTTTGTTCCCTTTATTGCATATTAAGGCATGTAGGTTTTTTTAGTCTTTGATAGGACAATCATCTAACTCTTTCTTTGGCGGGAGAACACACTTTCTTTCTACACAATGAGGACTAAGTGGCTCTCTTATTCTTATATCATCCAAACTTGGATGACCTCTCTTTCTCAGACTAGTTTGATGAACTAGACTTTGATGGTGGAAGCCTATTCAAAGAAGACCCAACTTGCCAACTAATTAATAATACAAATGCCAAATAGTCCCTCACCCTTTATGCACCTTTATATGTTTAAAGCATATAAAGTGAAGTTTCAATGAGTCAAATTGAGTACGGCCTTAGATCTTTCTTTGGGTGATGGGGGGGGGCAACATCTCAGGTGCTTTTTCATAAAGCTTTGGTGGCCAAAATAGAGAGAAATATGACATAGCATTTGAAACCTTGCGCTTTCAATCAAGATGTTAGGGTTTGGCTTTCATCTCTGAAAAACCATCAATGCTTGGCATACGTTTATAGAAGCAGACACCACCAATTTTTCTGGCCACTAGCACTATTGCCTCTTGATGTTGGAGCCTTGGTTGGGTTGTCCAACCTCCCTACCATTCTCCATAATGATGCTATGGCCGCTGATGACCAACCAATAATAGAAAAGACTAAGAAAAGAGGGCAGATTCTCTATTTTTCAAGCCTTTTCCATGTTTTCCCTACTAGTCGGGCATCACCGCCAACTATCTACCACCTCCTACAACCGACCGAGCCTCAACATCCACCACCTAGACCTCTAGTCATCGCCATGGACTAGCCAACCCATCCTCTCTTGTTCAGCCAAAGAAAGAAAGAAGAAGAAGAAGAAAAAAAGAAAAAGGAGAGACTAGCTCTCTTTCTCTCTATTGTATCTCTCTCTTCTTTCTCTCTCTAAGATGACCTATGGATCCTTTGTTTTAGCCTTGTCTTTCCATCAACAATCATCACCATCGGTTGTCCACCTTGGCCAGCTGCCGGTAGTGTACTCTGGTGTAACCCTCGATGATGTCAATCTTGATTTTCTCTTCTAGAAGTGATGAAGACTCTTTCTTTTTCTTTTTCTTATTATCTCTCTTCATCCATTTTCTTTCTCTAAAAAAACTTATAGACCTCATATCAAGTCATGCCTTTCTATTTCAAGGACCCATGTTGACCTTGACAAGATCCTGAACTGCTTTGGTAACCAGATGGTCTATTAGACTGATCACCTGATCAACAATCTTCTTTTATTATTATTTAATTTTATTAAATTAATTAAAAAAATTGATTATGATTTAATATTTTAAATAAGATTAGCTGATTTCTTTAATGAAGTTTGAAGATGAAGAACGGATGGATAAGTGAATCTTACGCTTCTTATTTATTTTTAAATTATCATATTTTATATATATATGATTTATTGCTGATGTAATCATATTTTTTATAAAATAAGAATCAACATATGGGATATGTAAAAGCATGTTTTATTATAATAATTGATTTCATGAATATGTTTTATAAAAATAGCATATTTATGAAGCATGAATTTTATTATTTTTTCAATCTACTATATATATGTTTTAAGAAAAAAATATAAAAATTTTAAAAGCACCCAAATAGCTATGAACGAATCTCTAAAATTGGAAAGGTTGATATCCAGAGATGCTATCCATAAGAAACATGACTCCATCAATGAGTACAAAGTTGGCACACAAAATAAAAACTTATTGATAAGAAATATAACCTTGTTATAGATATAAAATGATCATAATATGAATATCTATGAACAAGATTTTGAAATATGATATGAACATATGATCAAAATGACTTATGAATCACCATATTTGCTAAATATTCTTGATTTATGCATGCATGAATGATTATATGATTTATTTTATTATATATCCTATGAAATATTTTATTTTATATTATCTATTATTTTTTTAATACTGTATTATCATAGAAAAACTTATACTTGACTCAGTAATTAGAAAGCATAGATTTACTTACTATGCTAGTATAACTCATACCTTTTTTTTTCTTTCACAAAAAAATAAAGTTAAAGTCGAAGGATGATCTAGGCTTGAGGGTCTGTGCAAGCAAGTTTAGAAATTTTATAGATGAATTTAGTTTATTAGATGATTATGAACTTTAATCAATTATTATGAATTATAAGAAATGGGTTTGGTATTTGATTTTAGATTTAGATATCTTGAACTAATTTTGATTTATTTACTTAATGAATAATAGAATTAAATTTTTATTATATTTTATTTATGATAGATTTTAGCTAATTATGATTGATTAACTTTGTGGTATCATGGGCTGTATCTTTCGATAGTATGGCCGTATTATATCCTAGATTTAAAGTGTGACAGCATGAATAGCACCTAATACCCTTTCATGTAAAGGAGAAGAAGAATTCCATACCAAAGACTCACAAAATTCTAAAAAGTTTCCAAAGCTCTCTACTTATAAATCTTTTTTCAATTCCAAGGAATCATCAATGATGCATGATTTGTACCGCTCGATGAGTACCATCCAAAAATGAATAATTGTCAAACAAAATAGCATTATGTGCCATATACAATTCAAGCTGTTAAATAGCTGTCCATCTTCTGATGGTGGCTATCAACCGTAATATAGCATTCTATGGTGCAAACTGCACACCACAAGGGTTCTCAGTTCAACTTCTCCATAGCATATTTTCTTATCAAATCCACAAAAATTATACTTTTACTTCTCTATTAACCTCATACATGTGGCTCACTATGCTTTGAGTGAAATAAGAGAACAAGAAGTCCTACATCCAAGGGGGCACTTCTCCACGATCGGGCAACTGAAAATTCAATAGCAATTAGAGATGCCTGATGACACTCGGGGGTATTTGGTTTGTAATTGGAATCAAAATCGAAATGGCCAAATTCTTCGAAGCATTTAGTTTATGACTAGAATCGGAATCAGAATAAAAATTTGAATCATTAGAAAAGAATAGAGATTGAATTTTAGATAGATTGGGCCATTTCCATTCTATCTCAAAATTAGAATTAGAATGAGATTTCTTCCAATCAAATGGTTGGAATGGAAGTCACTCATTTCTATTTCGATTCTAGACTCTAATTCTCTCGAACCAAATACCCTTTCAGATCCTTGTCTTTGTGCATACATTGTCGAAGGATGATCACAAGGCTCTTTACCAACTTGGTGTTGAAGACATGTTGACCATCATACTACATGAGAAAGGTTCCTATTAATCCTTGAATAATACTTTTAGATGGAACAATCTAATCTATTGTTGCTCCTTGAGCGACCTTCATACCGTCCATGATCTCAAGGAGATGTTTGAGAGGAAAGGTTAAGGCCCGCCTCTCTATCGCCAATAGCTCTGGATGTTGAGGACTCAGATGGAGGACAATGATCCATTATGTGATAGAAGAGAATGTTTGGTTCGCAATCGAAATCGAAATCAGAATGGAATGGCCAAATTTTTTGAAGCATTTAGTTTGTAATTGAAATCGAAATCGAAATCAGAATTAAAATAAAAATCTGAATCTTCAGGAGAGAATAACAATTGAATTTTAGGTAGATTGAATCATTCTCATTCTGTTCCATAATTGAATCATTGGAATGGGACTTCTTTCAATCAATCGGTTAGAATGGAAGTCATTCATTTTCATTCCAATTCCAAATCCCAACTTCTTCCAATTATACATCTCCGAATATGCAATCAGTCCATAGGTGAAAGTTGAGGTGGTCGAGATAGATCAACCCTAGAATTTGTGTCTTTATTTGTCGAAGCCCTCATCTACGACCGTGAATCTTGTCAGCCCGTCGAGATCGAGAGGCCATATACTCTCTACCCTCCATGTGCCCAAGTGAGGAAGGAAATGATGGGACGGCTAGAGGAGCCTGCAGTTGGTACTTCACGTACTTATCCGCTTCCAGAGGATCAGATAATTCGTTATGTAATGACGGATTACGAGATTAACGATGGAGATCATCTTGAGCTCTCAAGTCACCATTGGCCATGATTTCCTAGTTAATTTCCACTAAGTTCCAATTGTGGTAGTTTCCTCTGACCTTTTCACAGCTTCCTCTTTCCAGTAGGTTCTGACTATAGTAGTTCCCCTTCTGCAGCAATTTTTATTGCGCCAGTTGTTTGCATGGCACATGGTGGGTCGGATTGGGGTGTCGTCTTGTGGCAGAAATATGCTTTTGTATTAGTTGCAGCTGTTATTATGACTTTTGTTTGCTAGCTCCAGTGGCTTGTGGCTGCTGGAAAGATGCCCGGTCGTGGTTGTTAGAAAGATGCTTCCGGATTAGTTGTAGTCGTTGTCATTACTTGTGCATGTTAAGACTTCCAAAAAGATGTTGGTGTGTGAATATTAAATCAGCCGTTGTTGATTGTTTAATTGGCAACAGATACTAGTTTCTAAGGATCGCAGTGGCTGATATCGACAAGCATCAAGCCGACCCTAGCTTGCTATTCGTCAACCAGTCCCGCAAGGATACAGACCATACTTCGACTCCCATTTTATTTATTTATTTTGTTTTTAAGAATAAGACAAGGGACAGCAGATCTGGCCCAACCAGATAGACATTCCGGTTAGATTTGTGTGAGCTGGGTCTAGCCCAGAAGACACGGGCCTGTGACCCATTTGGGTCTCTCCAAGCTAGCTCTTACCAATCTTACGATCTAGTGGACCACCAGTTCGAGAACAACCGGAAGCCCCTCTTCGCTGAAGATTTACTTGTGCATATAAAACTATGAAGGGCGGAGATGGATGGATTTAACCGAATCCAATGTGTATAAATGCGTATTTGTGGAAATCTTGCTTTTATATAATGCATAAAATGAAACATAATTTGATGCAAGAAAGCCAAATCTTATGAAGTAAAATCTCAGAGTGTGTAGAAAACCCCAAAAGCGTGGTCGAGCTTGACACCATCCCTACCATGCGTCATGTATGAAGTAAATTCTCATGGGAGCCCAAGCAGAAAAATATAATATAAAGAACTTCATATTGAAGTACAGCACCATAGGGTGTAAATCTTGGGATGTTTTCACATTATTTTCAATATTCTATCATGAATGGATGAGTTATTAGAACCTCTTCAATGCCATATATATATTTTCCCCCCTTTCTTTAGGGAAAGTATATAGTTGCTAATGCAAGTATATCATAAACAAGTTATGTAAGAGCAAAACGATTAAGCAACACATAAACTTTCTAATTATCTAAAGAACAACCAACTCCGCAAATTTTTGATTGAAATTCACATGTTTGATAGGTTCGGATCACTTACCAATCCTTTTTTGGAGAAACACTTACCAATGCATTGATTTGATATACGTCCTGTGCAATGCACGTCCTTGCATGTATCACTAAAAATTAACGACTAGATGGAGGAACTGGATGGATATAACTAAATCCGATTAATATAGACGCCTGCTCGTGAAAACCTCCTTGGTACTTTTATATGGTGCAAAATAAAACCCATGCAAGAAAACCAAATTTATGAAGCAGAAGTTGCAAATATTGGGGGAAAAAAGAGAATGATAAACCCCCAATATAACACACGTTGCTTAATCAATGGTAATATTGTCATCTCAGACGAGAGTAATGAATTAGCTTAAATTCCTTAGGAAGCTTCAATCAAGAAGTGAAATATATATAAGTTCGATATTAAAACATAGCAATATACTGCTACTTTAGACTTGCTTCATTTATTCTCTCCCATGAGTGCTACAATGAAATCATCTTTCATCTTTATTTTAATCATAGTGGAAGTTAAGGAGCTGTTGTGATGTTTCATCATCGACTTGTGACACAAATCTTCATTTGAATTATAAAGTACTTGATAGCTTGCAGCACTCTTTCAACCCTCGATCATCACTGATCTACCGCACACGCAGGTGAAACGAGCAGAACTGATTTCAGGCTTGCAAGCCAAAAGAAAATTGATGAACGATTTCAGCGAAAATATTGCTGGATCATTCCTCGAGGCATATTTCATTTATATAGATACACCAAGAACACTGATCCTATTGATGATACTCATGAAAAATTAGGATATAGTTTTCTATGCTCAATCAAAACCACTCCATATCCAATATTCACACATCTTGATGTAGGTTTGAGAATCTCCATGGTCCCCTTTGATACTGATGGGAAGCTGGATTTTTCTTTCATTGTAATTTACAATTAAACCACTAGACAGTTCCCAATTTACTTGAAATCCAAACAACTTCAATTCATGGTTATGCTACTGATAAGCTATGCCTGAAATGAAGCAATGGGGTCTTACACAAGCCAAAGCAGTCGATAGAGAAATTAGTTAATCAAAGTAGCATTCAATGATCTTAAGCAACTGGAGGACACGATTCAGCATCCTGTGAGGTATCAACATCCGCAGGCGGCATGAATTGCCACATTGGGAATCCAGGGTAGCCCACGACAGGCATCATCAGCTTGTGCGCTACTGTTTGTCCTTGTGCAGCAAAAGCCGCTGGAATTACAGGAGGGTGTGCTACAAAGCTTGGTCGAGCATTTAGAATCTTGATTTGCTGCTCTACGTTCTCTTTCTCTGCCTTCAGCCTCTGTTTCTCATCACGAAGCTCATTCTTCTCAGCCTGCAGTATAATAATATTAAATACCAGTTTATCTCTTAGACCTACGAATGCATAAAAACAAATGAGCTACAGCAGCAAGTATCTCTAAATTATTCTCCAGCAATCAAAATAATCATAAATTATTCAAATCATATAAACATTTTACAAGTTCATCGTTGACATTCAATGCACAGATGCATGCTCATGGATCGTAAATTAATGATCCTATCAGTTATCAGTGGTGATGATATTGATCATTAAATTGCTTATCTAAACTCTTGCTGAATTGGTGACCATAAATGAAGGGATTCCATGATAAATCTCCCAAATATTACTACACCACAACTAAGCATGGAAGCAAATCAAACTGCAACACATTACACCCAACCACAACCTTTCAGAACTTTAAAGTCATGTTCCATAGTTTATAAGTTCATAACATAATAACAGAACTACCAAATCTGGTCGACAATTTCAACCAAAACAAATTCAAAACATTAATTCAATTGCAAAAAGCTTTACGTTTATGATCATCTCATGTAAACCAAACTCATTCCCAACAAAACAAAAAGAGCACCCGATTTTATACCCAATGGTCCAATATGCTCTAAGTTAGTCTCAGTTTTTATAATCCAAAGTTATTATTTTCCAAGGGACACAAGAGGTGCTCTTAATCTTTTGCTAAGCCATTGTTGCACACAAGGATTGGAGAACCAGTACCATGTCTCATGCTTGTCAAGTACCAGGTCAGTACAGGACTGGTACATACCATACAGAAACACAGCATGCAGCACCATGTAGGTCAGGCATCAACACTGCCATTACCTCCTTGCTAATCCCCTCACCTTTCCTAGTCCCATTTGGCGGTCTTACTTGTGGCGACAATGGAGCGGATGCTGGGGGAAATGTCGGAGGCATTGTGGGAGCTCTGCATGGTCAATCGAAGGGGTACTACCACCAAGTGGAGAACAGGTTGGGGCAGCATCAGGCACAACTAGATGAGGAGACAAAGGGCGGTATGCTTGCAAGAGAAATTATAAAACAGTCCATCCCCATGACTAACTGAAATTGCTCAAAAACCAGGCGGTTCATCACAATTCAGCCTGGTTGATAGCAATTTTGCCCTGGGACCAAATTGAAAAGCCCAAACCATCCCGGTTCCACAACTGATTCATTTCAATATGCCCAAATCAAGCATTGTGGGATGAATAGACGAAACCTAGATGCCAATAAGTATGTCCCTCCCATGATTTGAACTGTATCCACTTATTCTGCAACCTACATAGAACTTACACACAAAGTTCAACGAGGATACTGTGCTATTAATTCCAGTCCAACCATGAACTAGGGGAACCAAGGATACAGTCTAGGGATAGCAAGAAAATTCCAAAAATTATTGGATAGTTTATAACCCTGAGGCATTCAACAAAACCAACTAGTTTAAGTAGATTTAGTTGATTAAAATTCAGCAAATTTCAGTAAAAAAACTAAAATGTGATCTAGTTAGTTTAAGTAGATTTAGTTGATTAAAATTCAGCAAATTTCAGCAAAAAACTAAAATGTGATCTAGTTGCCATGTCCTGAATCCAATTATCACATTTCGAGCAAGCCAGATATTTGTACCCTGGATTTTCCACCTTCAGAACAAAGGATCCATGTCCCCTTAGTGGTGCCACTTAAACTCCAGCCAATGGCAACCGAGTTTATAGTAATGTTGGCTAAATATATGGTAATTTTCTCTACTGAAAGTTGTTAAGCACCTATTCAAAGTGGTACACATCATCAAAATCATAAGTTGCACGCAGCCATGCATCAATAGAGTACAAGTCCTTGAACTGATTAAAATCTTGCAGGTGCAAACAAAATTGAAGAGGATGTCCCAATTACTCAGAGACTTGTTACATGGGTTATGAAAGAAGAAAGGAAGACTCAGATAAATTCGATAGATGTTATGAAAATGGATTTGATAAAGCTTGTATTAGCCTTTAAGATGATATGGGGATTTGTAGCAAATATTCCAGGCACACCGTGTTAACTAGTAGGACTTGGACTTTTAGTGGACATTTAAGAGGAAATAGGAAAAGACCCCAGAGAAACTTGATCAGATTTTGTGGATGGAAGAAGCTTGTATTTGACAGAGGTTGCATAACATGATGATAATGAATGATGATCAGATTATATAGCCATTCAAACAGATTTTGTAGGCTTGTTTATTGTCATGCCCATATTTTTGTATTTAATTTCATCCAGCAAGCCTTATCTATCAATAAGTTTGTACTTCTGTACGTCTGTATTCATGTATCCATATTTTGGAAATTTGGGCCTAGAAGAGTCAGACTAGATTAGAGAGTCAAATTTGGTGCCCTTAAATGAAGAAGTTGGAATTTTAGCTAAAAACTATTGTTGGACACCAAAGTATAGTTTTGATGTCTTTTAGTATCTTTTGTTTTTTTTGTAAGATTATTTTTAAAAGGCCTAATGGTAGTAAATTTATAATGTTGTCTTGCCATTATATTTTTCCCTAAACCCTATGTAATTTTCCATATGGTTTTGAATAGAATGGTCATATGTCTAGCAGACAATGGAACCAAAAGGGGGGAAACTTAACTCTTTTGTTGTAGAATTAAAACTAACACTTAAATGTTGAAAAACTTCATTAAAAATATAAGGGGGAACCAAGTAAGAAAAAAATCTGGGACATGATAATGAATCAGATTGTCACAAGGAGCTCAGTCGATACAAACAATTACATTTGGTCAATCTTGATAAAGAGATTAAAAACTGAACAGGTATGAAAGTGAGATTCAACCAAAACAAAGGTGCCCCAATTAAACTACTTATGAAATCTGATTGAAGACAGTTGGATTAAAAAAAAAGAAAAAAAATTCTTTGATCGCTAAAACTAGTTTAAAACAAGGAAAATTGGTGATACCTAGTCATAGAGATGAAGGCAAGTGCAGTGCAAGACATTGAATAGCCTTCAAGATAACATATAAACTGTTGTAATACCATCTAATGTCAAAAGGCTTCAACAAAATCACTTCACCTTGATCACAAAATTCAATAGTCAGTCAATAATATTAACCTTGTCAATGGCAAAACAATAAAGCATGATGAATTACATGAACATTCAAACCAATGTAGTCACTGAAAAAATATAAGCCAATCTCAGAGATGGGTATTCAACGTGGATAACACAATTTAAATCGCAAGCTGAGATACCACAAATCTTAAGCATGTACTATCTCATCACAGCCTATCTAGATACATATAATAATAAAGAAATCACACCCAGGAGCCAAATATCATGGCATGAAATGCATGCATAGTAGAAGACTATATAATACAATCAAAGACTTAATGTTCATGCAGTATAACAGATGTGAATATATTTGTAACATATAAAAAAAATATCAGGCTGGCTTTCTCAAAGAAACAATTTATAGTTCAAACACATTGAACATGGATATAGGGAAGTATATGAAAGACAAATTAAAATGGACCTTCAATTCTTTGATCTTCTCCTGGAGATCCTCATTTGAATCTTTCAGCTTTTGTGCTTCATTGCGTAATTGAGTCACCATGCGGACAGCATCACTTAAGATAGCTGCTTTGTCCATCTTCGGCGGTTTTCCAGGCTCCAAAATGGATCCCAACTCCAAGAATCTTATAATAAAGACGAAGTTAAAAAAGCTTGCAATAAAACTGATTAAGTCCGAAGAAACAATCAAGCATTCAAAACACATCATAAGATATGTATAAGGCAGCATGTATACCTATTATTCAACTTATCTCGTCTCATTTTTTCCCTACAGGCTTTGGAGCCAGGCTGACTGGAAGATTCTGTCCTAACACTGTAACTCAGAAATGCTTAGTAGCTTCAGACCAAATAAACAAACAGCTTAAAAAAACATTTTAACTCGACATTATGAGCTCATAGTGTATAAATCAAACCGTTTCTTGGAGACTGATTCATTAATGCCAGCAGAATCTACAAAGGAGCCACTAATTTCCACACTGACCAAATAAAAAAAATGTCACAGAAATATGACAATCCTAAAGAACACTAAAATGAAAGTACAGTGACAAAGAAAAACATCCTAAACATATGAAATTTAGCATAGAAAAAACTATATCTTCAAATAAGACAGCATTTGCATAATGAAAAAAACAATTTTATTTGGTAAGGCAAGCAAAGACACCCAGATATTGCAAGCAATATATAAAAACATGGAACACTCCAAGCTCGGATAATATGAAAAAGTGATCATAGCGAAATAAGTGACATTGACAACATACGACAAGGATTTATAAATATTTTATGATATCCAACATTTTCCCGATAGTAAACGAATTAAAATAATATGTTTTCTAGCATTTCTTATTAACCTTTCTTTAGGAGCGGCATGCAGATGAAAATACAAAAAATTGGCAAGAAAATCTCACTTGGGTATTCCAGGAGACCCTAGGGTTCAGATCCAAACCTTTTCCTGCTTACGTATATGTCCACTGCAATATTGTCAAATAGCCCAAGTTACTATGCAAGAAGAAACAGGCAGGATTTCAGAAATTAGTTACCAAGAGTCTCAAGTCTCAAAGACCACTGGGTGCAAATACTGATATTGACTTTAGGATACTTTCCAAAGTGAAAATATTTGATTTTTTTTTTTTTTTTTTTTTTTTATAGCTAGCAGATTGTTAGATCAAGGGAGCCTTTCTGTTGGGAATAACAGCCAAGGTATCAGGGACAATGCACTCCATGGTTGTACTTCCCACAGCAAGCATCAATCTAGCACCTAGGCTAAATTATCCAATCCTAATTCAGATCCTAATACCCACTCTTCAGTCTATGTTCCAGCTCTGTGCTTTAAAAGGTTTGTACAAGCAAAATATGTTAACTGCAGAAACCATCCAACCATAAGCATTGCCTCCAACTTGCAGTAACCAAGATAGACCCAAGGACACCTCTTGGTTCAGATTCTCAAATCAAGGCCCCATTTTAATAGAAAAAGGGAAAAAGTATTTAACAAGTAAAAGAGAGAAACTTAATCAAAATATTTCCAGATCCATCATAAATTTCAACACCAGATGGTATCCTCAAACCATAACACAAAAGTCATTAGTTACTCTGAAAGTTTCATCTCCAGCTCAAATCTTTAAATGCTGGATATAAATTAAGTTGACTAAACAAGCTCCATTTGCAAGTTGCAATATTACACCCCTCCATCACCTGTACTCAAGAGAAAAAGAAAAAGAAGGCTGCATGAACCATCCACAACCTTCTGAGAAAGCAAGCTCGAGTGTCTCAACATCCTAATATGAAGCAATATTACCTCTTCCATCAACAAACTGATAATACCCACTTTATTTCAAGATCCCTCCACCTGTGCAAATTCAACATAAATCCTTGCCTACTTCTTAGCTACTAACTAAACAATATAGAACATGGATATACATATGCACTAGGCAACTATTAATGGCAAACTCTGTAAGAATACTAGCCACTACCAAAAAATGGTAAAAGAAACAGTAAAAAAATAAAAGAAAAGAGATTTTCTCTAATACTTAGCCAACCTCCACTTAATCCATACACCAAAATGATCCAATCAGAGGTCAGCTTGGCAATGCCTAAAGGAAGACCTAAAGGACATGTTCCATATGTTTTCTTTCTGTTAAAACATAAAAGGCATCCATCATGACACCAATTATGAAATCTTCTAAATTAAGCTCGACCAATCATTCATTTAAAAATAATGCAAAGGAATCTCATAGTACCCATAAAAATTCAACGTAACATAAGCATATTGATATTGTTTGATGGGACTATGCCCTCTACCAGGTCGAGATAAATTAAAAGCAGGATGACCCATTCATAGATTGCAAGGGGGCTATAGTAGCATAACAAGAACATATAGAAGATGGCTAATTACATAAGCAATGCAGACAAATGATAACTGAAAGATCGTTAATGAATTGTCAATCTGAACTTCAAAGGCAACCACTTGGAACATTCCTCTTATGATCCGGTATCAATTTAAACTAGAGAAGATCTCATTGTGACCCATACATTCGTTTATGCTCAAGAAACCTAATGTTACTGGATATATCACTTTCCAAGAATCATGAGAAAGAAAGATAGCAAAAGAAGTTGGGGTCACATCATCAATTACAGAAAAACCCTAATTATGGAGAGAATCTCCAGCCGTTAGTGGCAAGTAATACGGTCAAGATTAAGCATAGAAAAACAACAATCAGGGATAAAAAAAACCCCAGATCACATGAAATAAAAAACAAATCACCGTCAAAAGATGTTGATTTTTTGGTTTATAAAGAAGACCAGAGCTCGATCCAAGAAACCCTATGACAAGAAGAACCAAATTGGCAGTATCAAGAAGCCATCAAGAACGCAATTCGGCATACCTGGAATTGGAGGTACTGTTGATTCCCTGGGGAGTCCAGTAGAATCCGGTCCCAGGCGCCGGGAAATCGCCGCCGGCGACGGGCATGTCGTCGATCAGAGGGCAATCGAAGACCCAGTTGGAGTTCTCCGGAGAACCCATCTCCGATCCCTCGATCAACTTCCGTGAATCACCGGTAAATTCCACAAGGGCCGGGAGGACGACGGGCTCTCTTCGGGGATGAGAGGCGGAAGGGACGCGACGGCGGAGGCGAGCATGCGAGGGGCTCGGCCGCGGAGCGGAAGAGAGTAAACGGGTAGCGTGTTGGACCTTCGAACCCAATTAGAAGTACATTTATTTAATGATCCAGGCCTGGGACCAAGTACTTCCCTCCCTCATGCACGAAACGGGACGGTACGCTTTTGTGTTGCTTGTTAGATGCATCGCCAGTTTTGCCTAATGAGCTTACGTGGGTGCGGGGCGTATTTCTTAGCGACGGGAGTAGCTCTAGGGAGCTGGGACTCGCATGAAAAGTTTACATTGTATGCAGAGTTAAATGTATGTTGATTTTGCGCTAGCATTCACCTCAAACTTGATGAGAACTATATTTAGCATATAATTTTTAAATAATTTTTAAATTAATTTTAATTTATTTAAATTATTTTAATATTTAATGAGGATAATTTATGATTCATAAATCATAAATTAGATTTTATTGACGGCTTTTTTATCCAAAAATTTAAAATAAAAAATTAATTATATATTTTTTATTTTTAAATTTAATTTTTATTTTTTCTCAAATTACTCACTTACTTAATGTTTAAGTTTCCTCTTCTTTTCTCTATTCTTTCCATATCCATCTATCCCCTCATTATTCTTTTTGTGCGTCTACTTTCAAATAGAACTACAAGATATAAATAAAAAAAAATTTATTAGCTATCAAATCTTTAAATTAGTATAATAATATCCTATTATTTTATTTTTTATTCATCACTATAAATCACATGAGATGTATATATATATATATATATATATATATATATATATATATATATATATATATATATATATATATATATATATATATATATATATGTGAAAGATTTTACTTTTTATAAACAACCTCTATCCCATAATAATAGAAAATTTTTATTTTATTATAAATTAAAATTTTTAAAATTTATCTACAAAAATCATACTATGAATAATTATATATTCCATTAATTATTAATTCAAACTTAAGAAATATCACATGATTTTATTTTTATTATTTTATAATTTAGTAAAATTAATTTTTATTACATCTATTATATTTAATTAAACTGAATATTTGAAGTGATGTTAAAGATAAATAAAATAATATTATGTTCTTTTGTATCATTCTGTATATGACAGTTTTACAGCTAATTTCTATCAAATACTTAAACTAATACAGCTACAACTACAACTCAGAGCTCAAGTTACAGCTATAGCTCAACACAGCTATAGTTATAGTTGCATATCAAATACAGCTATAAAGATAGTATGGATAGCATTGATCCTACATATCAAGGTTTATAGAGTATGACTCCATCAGGACCCATTGACCCACTAGCATGCAAGGAATGCCCGGCACAACAACCACTTTTTATTTATAATTTTTGGACTATGTATACTAAAACTTATCTCTCCTTCTAAGCCAATAGGGTCCAACGATTAATAATGCATAATTTTTCAAATTCTAGAAAGATACCTCTGCTCAAATGGGATTGAATAACCTTGTCTAATCCTCAACACGATGGGCAAGTTAGATCCGGATCGGATCAATTCAGATGAACTAGTTGGGTCAGAAACTGCCATCTAGATAGGCGCCATAAGATTTTTTTTATAATAATTATTTTTATACTTTGTTTAAGTAATTGTACCAAAGCTCAAAGCCAACATCTTTACCAAGTTTTATGTAATAATGCCTCTTAACTCAGAATTAATCTAAGTGCCTTACCCATGCAAACTTGGACTTCATCAGTAGGGTTTCTTTGGTGCAAGACATTTAGAATTGTAATCATTGGTGCTGGAGAAATCCACCTGAACTCGAACCACAGCCACATCTTTAAGCCTTTTTCCAATTATTTTGGATTAGTTGTAGAGATCCTTATTCACCAAAGATTCCCGTTTAAAGCCTCCTCAAACATTTGTTATTTATATCAATATCATCTGAATCAATTGCCACCATTTATCCTTCATTATGCAACAGGCAACTCAACTAATATATTCTTTTCTATTTTATTATTTCTAGTTTTACGGACTACCTATCCATCTTGATGTCTACCACATTTAATTTACTTTGATGCACTTCTCTCTTATCTAGTATTCTTAAGTAACGTAACATAACGAGATTTACTATTATTCTGTAAAATTTTATTTAAAGTACAAGGTATCTGCATATTATATAATATTTTAGATGCATATTTTCTCTTCATCCGACCATCTTTAATTCTATTATATGCTTAATTTTTTAGATAATAAAATTTGTCATTTTGTAATATCTCATAATTATCAGTCCTAGTTGGGATCACATCTTTATTTTGATTTTCTAAGTTTATATTCATATACTATGTTTTTATTTCACTAATCTTTAAATCCCTATCATCTAAAGTTTTCCCATATATATCCAAGTAATTAATTTGGTTATCTTGTCATCAATTAACATCAACAACATCTACAAATAATATATACCATGATATATCTTCCTAAATATTAGCAATAAATTTATTTATGATTAGTACAAAATGCTGTAAATCTAATATTGATTCTTGATGCAAGCCTATGATACTAGGAAACACGGTTATCGTATTATAGCAACTCCTAACACTTATACCCCAGCATACATATCCTTAGTTATTTCAATATTGCGATTATATACATCCTTTCTTCTCAAAGTCCTTCAAAGTATCTTTCTTCATATTATTTCTTCATAAAACCTGTAGACTATTTTTTTCCTATATTTTTATATTAAATATCTAATTAAAAGGACCATATCTACTCTTGATTTTTCAAGCATAAATTAAGTTGATTATCTAAAATGATTATTATTTTTCAATCTTTCTTCGATAACCTTTTTTCAATAATTTCATAGAGAGATTCATAAAATTAATTCTCTAATAATTGAAATCATTTTGTACATCATGGTTGTTCTTATAGATGGATACCATAGCACTTCTCCTCTAATTATATGATCATATTTTTTTTTTTTAATTCAGATTCACCTAAATTCAATGAGACTTTCCATCCAACTATCGGTATATGGATCCAATCAGTCATGTATTAGTCTCATATTAATTATATATAAAGAAGATCTTAAATATTGATATATGATTAAGAAATTTAAATAACATCTCTTGGCTGGCCTTTGTGAATGAGATCCTAAATTCATGTTTTATGTTTAATTATGCATTATATATATACTGGGAAGATTTTAGTACCAGATGAACAAAATCCATATAATTCCTCATGGCTAGCCTTTCTTGTAATATTTTTTCAAGCTAAAAGTAGTCCAAACTTGATGTGTTTGTATATTTTCTATGTATCAAGTTGTTGTTTCGCAATGTTTTACATAGTTGTAATGGGAACCTTGTGTTTATATATTTTCTAATACGATGGAGCCTCTGGGCACTCTTACCAAAAGAAAAGGTAGTCCAAACTTGATTGGGCTACTTTTTTTATAATAACTTAGATTTCTTAACTATAATTGTACAGCCATGTATAGTTGTCGGCTGCTACTTCATCTAATAGGAATGGCAATGAATTAAATATGGATAGGATCGCCCATACTAATATCTATTCCACAATAAAAAATTTCATACCAATATTTGCTCTATATCCATATTGAGCCAGGTTGGATTGGATTGGTCAAGTCAAGCAGAGATGTGGGTTGGATCGGATCGGATCGAATAGATAAGGAGGTTGGCTCGGATTGCATGCATGTAAAATCATTATAATTTTAAAATATATATATTAAAATTATATCAAATCAGATTTGAAATGTGGCATATCATTATCCATATTCAATCCAAATCTGCTTTAATTTTTTTTCGTAGAACCCATATCCATCCCGAGTTCTAATCAAACTTGGATGGGTTGAGTATCTAGTAGGTTGACTAAAATTATCATTCTTAATCTAAATCACTAATAAATATATAAAATAAGATTTATAAATAATTTTATTATTTTGTAACAAGATAAAATATAAAAATAATATAAAAGAAAGACATGTGGCTTGTGACAAATTATCTTCAAGATATAATAAATCCAGCTCAGCTTAAAGCCTCTTTATCACAAGCATATTGAGGTATGATCCAATACATTGCCCAACCCATTGTCTTGAAGTCCAATTAGCTTATGAAGAATGAATTTGGAATAAATTAAATTTTTTGAAACATGAAATAGTTAACATTTTAAAAAATTGATATTTTTCTAAAGGGAAATTAAAGTTTCCAATAATATTATTATTGGTAATTACAATATCATCTCTTTTTATTTTTGATTTAAATTACAATATCATATATTACGAGTGGAACTCTGGTGTCCTAATAGAAGATACGGATAGCCTCTGGTCATGGCCGACCTATAAATCAGCCATTGATCCGCACATCGGCCACCAATTGGTTCTCTGACCACCAACCCATGTGTTACGGGCAGAACTCTGGTGCCCGAACCGAAGATATGGATAGCCCTTAGTCATGACCGACCCGCACATCAGCCACCAATTGGCTCTCCGACTGCTGACCTTTATTATTTGTGATCACTATATCAGATACCAATCCACTCTTAGATCATCGACTGCCTCAGCATTGGCACCAACCCCCATCTTTGTGCATGTCAGATTGCTGACATGTACGTCGACCATTGCTCTCATCTCCAAGGTGTCAGGTATTGGATGATAATCTAGAGCTTAGGATCCGACCCTCACATTGGCTTTGACTTGTACATCTACCACTGATTCTCGTCTCCTACTACAATCGTCATAATAAGCCACCAAGTTGTGCTATATTGGACTTATACTATGACCTCAATATCTGGAAGGACTAATAGAAAACCTCCATACGACCCCATCAAATCATGTCATTAATGAAAACAGCTGGTCGCACGCCGAGTGAGCTAGTAGCAACCATCAAATTATAGAAAAAATCATTCCAGAAGCATTAATGAAAATGGTTAACCGTACGTCGGGTGAAATAACACCAGCTGCCAAATCCTAAGGAGCCATGTTGGAACCATTAATGGAAATAGCCAATTACTCGCTGGGTAAGGTGGTGTCAGCTGCCATATTCTAGAGAATCAAGGCAAAAAGCCTGGATGAACGTGGTGGAAAGACTGAGGAGACTTCTCGCCGCTCCCTTTTTGTGGCTCCCATCTTGGTCTATAAATAGAGAAAATCAGAGCATCCCAAAGGTACGCCATCACTCTTTCTCTCTCTCATTTTTTCTCATATATTCTATAAATTTTTAGCTTGAGCATTGAAGAATATCCATAGAAGCCAATCCTAATTAAGGATTTATTTTGAGGCTCAGCTACCGCCACCCACCGTACAGTTCCAACCCAAGCCGAAAATTTGTAGCAACATCATCTATTAATTAAAGTCAGTTTCTGTACCATCTCTTTTGGTTTTTGATTTAAATTGCAATAACATCTATTATTTTTTTTGGTAAATATATGTCTATTGATTAGGGTCGGTTTCCATGACTTCCACATAGACCAAATCGCAAAACAATTCCACTCATACTAAGACTCTTGTTTTCTCTTTATGCTATTATTTATCCTGAAAATTCATGGTATTCACTTCATCACTTGTTCCATGACTTATCCCTAAAGTAAATCACTAAACATGGAGAGAGACCTCCGAACTAATGATGAACACCTCTACCCTCTTCTACTTCTCAAACTCATAGTCACTGCCT
The DNA here is from genome assembly GCA_006176705.1 of Cocos nucifera. Lineage (NCBI taxonomy): Eukaryota > Viridiplantae > Streptophyta > Magnoliopsida > Arecales > Arecaceae > Cocos > Cocos nucifera. The sequence goes on along the minus strand of QRFJ01000731.1, from coordinate 704,652 downwards.
TCCAGACTCATCCTCACAACTTTATTATTAGTTTCCCTTCCTTCTCCATCATTCAAGCAGTAGCAAAGCAATATCCTATTGGTTTGGATTGCCCAACGACCTCCTCCAATCGATTATTTTGCTTCCGTCTCTCGTCGACCACGTTGAGTTCGCCGAAGTTTGTAAAGAATGGCGGTCCATGGCTGTCGAGAATTATCCTTCACCATTGCTGTGGCTAGCAATGCGGAGCCACCACGTCTTGCCCTTAGTATCTAGTTTCTTGAGCCTCCACGAAGGTACCTTTCGTAAGTTCCTGATTGATCTACCATATTCTTGGATTGACAGTGACATGTGGATCTATGGAGCTTCCATGGGATGGCTTCTTTTTTGGCCTCGAGAGGAGGATCCTACGAATACTTTCTATTCAACCCCATCACATGCCAGCGAATCGATCTTCCGATAGAATACAACCGTCAGAAAATTAGATGTTTCTAGTTGATTTTTTTTTAGAAGCCGTCCTGTTGTCACCTCCCACTTCTCTTGATTGCGTTGTAGCAGCAATTGCGATGAGACATTTTTCCATCTTGGCATCCTACGGATCGGGATAAGAGCAAAGATGGATCTTCTTTTTATTGCCAAGCAAGGATTCTCTCGAAATTAACATTCTGCGAGGGTGAACTATATGCCCTTGACATCATAAGGAAGGTGAGGGTCTACACCTTAAATCCCTAGCCAGGGTTGAAAATTCTTTTCTTTTGATAAATATGAAGAGTAATGATATTAAATCATTAGTCACCCTATTTATTTAATAAAGAGCCAAATATACTACGAAGTATAACAAAGAAATAAGAAATATATAAAGTTTTAGATGGTAGGACAACCACTTTCAGTATAAAAGGAAAGAAACCAACTTAAAAGATAGAAACCAAAACTTAACAGGACTCAGAAAGAATGTTAGAAAGCGGAACAAACAATAGTAAAAGAAATCACATAATCCTCACAATACTATATAGAATCTTCATCATCATCCTGAAACGTGAAAAAAAGAGCAAACTATGGATAGACCCAAGATGGAGACCCAGCAGTCCAAAGTTGCAATCAACATCAAATTGAATAGTTTTACTTGAGCCCTTTATTAAGTGAAAGCATCTATAGTAAGATGCTCCAAAATGCCCAAAGACAAAATATATATATCCATAGATCAGGATAAGAAAAGATTAAAGATTGAGCAGCCAACAATACACCCGGTAGGGACAAAAAAAAAGCTAGGCTATTTTGTCCATCTTGTTCAAGAAGGAGAGAGATTAGTAGCTAAAAGGAGCAATTTAGATAAAAAATAGTGTCAAGAATATCAAGTCTAAAGTGAAAATGGACCAATGTCCAAAGAGTTTCTTTTCTTAGGCTTATCATATCTAAATCCAGTATTCAACATCAGCAACTCCAATATCAACAATGACCATTAAAGCAATAGATCACAAAACCATCCAAACTAACACCTTCAAGAAACCCCATTTATAAAGCCAAAAGCAAAATTAAAAATTCAAAATTAATTGATCAAGATTTGAAAAGAAGGCAACTTCCTCAACATTAAATGCAAAAAAGAAGACTCAGAAGAATAGTATCTGAAGCAGTCAAAATGCAGCATGAATAGTAACTATAAGTATAATCATAAGTCCATAGAAAGCTACATCACAGTCTCCAAAAAAGCAATATAGAGAATTCCAAGAGTGAAGAGTGAAAAAATCTATCAACTATTTAAGCCTCAAGAAGGAGCCGCAAGTAAGGAACAAGCCGGCTAGGTATAAGTAGTAATACTTTTGATTTTCTCCCATAGCCTATAGAAGCCTGAAAGTTCTTTCTACCCATAAAGTAAGGACTAATCATTTAGAAGATAAATCACTTTAAAAATAGTAGAACGAGGATTAGAGGTGGCTCTTAAAAAGATTCAAGCATTTCTTTCCTTCCAGTAGCATCAAACAATGGCTGAAATAAGCATAAACACTGCATTTGCGAGTCCTTTGAGAAAAAGTGGCATTTTCATTTAGTACAAAGATCTCAAAGATCATCTACAGGAACGAAAATCAAGAGAGAAGAATAGAAAAGCATTCCATAAGATAGCAACAAAGGGGCACACGATGAATATATGCTTAATAGATTCAATTGGATCATCACACAATGGGCAACCCCCAAAGTTGGCACCAATTTTGATTTGAAGATTTTCCCTCGTGTTGAGTTTACTGAAAAGACTAAAACAAGTGCAACATTTTACTTTTGAAGGAACTTTTAGTTTTCAAAGAGAGTTGGCAGGTTCCTATTAATGCCCCTAATATTAACAAGATAATGGAGAGGAAGTAGTGAAGTCACCTAAAGGAGTTAATTGCCAACAAAGCTATTTCCAAACTAAAGTTATTCAATGTACTCTAGAGAAGAAGCATTTTAGCCTAAGCAATAGAGGATAAATGAGAGTGGACTCTAAAGTTCCAGGATTTGGTTCTTCTAGAATAAAATTTTGCGTTCCCAATTTCCAGCGGCAAGCCTAATATAGGTTAGAAAAAGTAATACAAAGGGGGGTCTTAAGGATCCAAGCATCTTTCCAAAAGAGCACATTTAACTAATTGCCAACGACAAACTTAACTCTGTTCCAAAAAGGTGGTAGGCTAAAGATAATATTTTTCCAAGTATTGAAATATCTATGTTTAGGCTTCCAACTGGCGGATAACGTTTTTGAAGTAGAAGCAATTGATTAAGTGTCTCTAAGGCTCATGACCAATTTTAAGAAGCCTCAACCCCCACTTGCCTAATAAGGTATTATTGAATTGAAAGAGATCTTTAACACCTAATCCACCTTCTTCTTTAGCAAGACATACCTTAGCCCAATTAACCTTGCATGAAAGACCTTCGGCACTATTATTTTCTTTCCAAAGAAAAGATGTTCTAACACAATCAATCATTTTGATCAGCCAAGAAGGCAACTTGTAAAGAGACATGTAGTAGAGGAGAATAGAAGATAAAACAGAGTTGGCAAGTACAAGCCGACCTCCAAAAAAGAGAAATCTTTCGTTCCAAGTAGATAACTTTCCTTCAACTTTTAAAAGAAGAGGCATCTAATCTGATTTTGTGAGTTTAGAATCTTTCAAAGGAAGACCAAGATAGGTAATGGGAAGGGAGGTAGGACTACAATTTAGCCAAGTGGCACATTCCAAAAGATGATTAGAATTTTTTCCAACTGAAGCAACAGCACTTTTGTGAAAATTAATGGAAAGCCTAGATATGAAATAAAAGCAATATAAAATAAATTTGAAAACTGAAATTGAATCCATTTTTACTATAGAAAAGATTCCTTTTCTACTATAGAAAAGATAACGGTGTCACCAGCAAATTAGAAAATTTTATTTCCACCAACAATCCAAGAATCTCCCAAACCTTGGAAGAGATTAGATAAAGCAGCATTGTAAAGAAGCTTGGCTAAAGTATCCACTGCAAGTATGAAACGATGTAGTGATAGTGGGTCTTCTTTGTATATGCCTCATTTGCAATTGATATACTTACCTACTTCTCCATTAATGTAAACAATCGCTTTGAAAGTAAAGAGAATATTTTCCAATCATTTAAGTCAATTTTCAGGAAATCCTCTGAATTTGATAAGTCTAACCACATAATTAAGGTTGAGGTTATCAAAGGCTTTACTAAAATCAAACTTGCAAAGGATACCTTCATAAGTGGATTCTTTTGACGGATAAAGAACTTCATAAGCACAAAGAATATTATCTAAGATTGACCTACCTTTAACACAAGTAGCTTGAGCTGGATCTACCAAAGAGTTTATAAAAGGTTGGAGATGTTTAGTAAGCACCTAGGTAAAAATTTTGATACAACTATGGATCAAGCTAATCGATCTGTAATCAAAAGGTTGAGAGCCAGCTTTCTTTTTTGGGACTAGAGCAAGAAGTGCATAATTGAGTCTAAAAAGATTCAAATGTTTTTCATAGATTTGTTGGAAGAGAGCATATAGATCCTTAGAGACCAAATCCCAAAAAAATTGATAGAAGCACATTGAGAAACCATTAGGATCAGGACTTTTGTTCCCTTTAAAACTAAAAACATTAGCCTTTATCTCTTCCATGGTGAATGGTGTATCAAGAGAATGAAGATCGGGGTAAAGAGGATTATATATCCGCTCCCAATTTACATCCAAAGGGGTTTTTTCATATTTAGCAAAGAACTCTTTAAGGTAAGATGTGAAGGCACTTTTAATATTCTCCCGATCGGAATATTCTTAGTCCCTCCAAGAGATATTTGTAATAAAGTTAAATTTCTTTTCGATAGTGGCAATTTTATGAAAGAAGAAAATATTGTTATTTCCTTCTTTCAACCACCTTGCCTTGTACCTCTGCTTCCAATAGATTTCCTCAATATAATAGATCTAAAATAGTTTTCTATTAAAAGCAAGTCCATCCAATAATTCAGATTGGGATAAAGGACCAGATTCCTCCTTACAACCTAGGTACCGAATTATGTTGAGGAGATCATTTTTCAATTCTCTATCAGCAGCTAAGATTTTGGCACTCCAAGATCGAAGGGTGGCTCTCGTATTTCTAAACTTCAGCACAAGATTCACTATGGCATCCTTAGAAAAGGGGGAGGTGTTTCATGCATTGGCGACCACCTCCACAATTGATTCGTGAGACAACCAACTTCTATCAAACTTGGATAACCCATTCTTGAAAGAGTGGAAGGCACAGGACAACTGAATGGGAACATGATCAGATAAAGAATTCGCTAAAGCCACTTGATTGGCATTAGGAAAAAGATCATCCCAATCTAGAGAAATAAGAAATGGATCAATTTTCGCAAAGATTGGATTCTCTCTTTCGTTGCTCCATGTGAAGTTCGTACCTTTCAAGGAGAGGTCCATGAGATCAAAAGTTCGTATTAAAAATAGAAAGTCAAAATAACAGCTCGAGATCGGGGTTTGTCATTTCTTTCATTATTTTTCTAAGTGGCATTGGAATCCCCAGATTGCAACTCTAACATCACTTAATCTTAAGATTCAAATTAGTGGGACTATAGACAATAGTGAAGGTTAAGAACCTTGTCATGCCGAAGAATGGTAATAAAGAAATTATTGGTCATCTATCTAATTAGAGATGGCCTGATGGAATTCCATCCTAGCGAGACTCCGCTTGCGGTACTAACAATATTGAGGGATGCTTGGTTGGGAGGAGTAGGGATCCGAAATCGAAATGAAAATGGATGACTTCCATTCCAATTGCTTGGTTGGGGGAAGTCCCATTCCGATTCCGATTTCAAGACGGAATGAAAATGGTCCAATCTACCTAAAATTCAATCTCCACTTTTCTCTATGGATTCAAATTTTTATTTTCATTCTCATTCCGATTCCGATTATGAACCAAACACTTTAGTGGATTAGACTATTCTAATCCGATTCTAATCCATTCTAATTCCGAGTCCAATCACGAACCAAGCACCCCTGAGAGAGGACCAAGAGTCAATCAGCCCCCCATAGAGAAAGAGGGAGGGAGGGAGAGGAATAGCTGAGGTCGAAATTTTTCATAGCACTTACCGTTGATGATGTCGATACTTTGCACATGGCTGAATCGGAGGGGGAGCTCTTGCTGCTGCTCCTAGGCAATGACCGACGGGAGGACATCAACAGGTGGATTCAGACCAAGAACTTAGATGATCGAGTGCTATTGTTGCACCTTGACCGTCTTTCGGATTCTTTCTCCATAAAGGATGTCAGTCTTCGACGTTGTTAAGATAGACGTTTACAAACACTTGTTGACCTGATGATTGTTCTTGGTCTCTAGTTGGACTCAGTCTTAGGTGGTATACTCCCACATGGTACCAGAAAGTATCTGCTTCAATCTAGCTGATTAACTAGCTTGACAAAATCGGAATAGGCTTTCTATGTAAAGAAGCCCTCTCCTCTTCTTTCTTCTAAGAGGTGTTCCGTATGTCCAAGGCACCAATCATGGTGCTGTCAAGTAGCATCGCACAACAATGGAAGCTTTCCACTAAAAATGAACGAAAAAAATTCTCGAAGCAGTCACCATTTGGATGAAGGTAACGAAACGAAGATGCTCGACTTGTTGGGTATTCTTCCCTGCTTGAAAACGGTATAGAAATATACCTTTCGAAGAATATTTGGCTTGTAGATCTTCCTACTCCCCGGCTGACCATGCTCATCTCTTTTTCTTCATTAAATAACGCCCTCGTAGTAAGGCCTTGGACAATTGTACCGAACGAACGATAGGGATTAAACCCCACCTCCTTCATCAAGGTTTGGAGGATAAGAGGTGTTTTACGCATGGCCGCACAGCCCATTCCCTATAGATCCCTTTTATCGAAAAAGGGAAAAACCAATATCCCTATTAAAATGCGCTTGCTTGAAAATTTGAAAATCTCATACCTCTTATAGCATAGATGAATTTCCACTTTCCACTTCCCCATCAACCACGGTAGCGGAATGGTAATGCCTTGAAGAGTGAACTTCATAACTTTTTTTTTTAATGAAATGTGATGAAGACATGCCATTGCCACCACAAAAAAAAAAAAAAAAAAAAAAAAAGCATCGAGTTTCGAATCCAAAATGGTGATAAGACACCGCATAAAAGTATGACATTGAAACGTGAGATTGAATTAGAAAATAGCTTTACTACATTGTTAGACTATTCACATCATTACACTATATAACAATGGGCAACTCCTATAATAACTGCAACAGAATTTCTCCCTCGGGATCCGAACCATGTTGAACTACTTTCTATATAGAAGGATGGCATGGTGGTTCCAAGAGTGTCAAATCCTTATACAAGTCCAGAGAGTAAACCCTCCTCAAACTGAGATTCCGATAATTTTATGCATAATAATAAAAGTCCTATTATTTGCTAGCAGCTTATTTAGATTGAACATACCATTAAATATCATTAATTTTTTATTGCAAAATATGTATCAGCACCTAATTTATGCAATATATATATATATATATATATATCTAAAACTAATGTTTTTAGTGGTTCAATTCACAAGACATCTCCTACATATATTCAGCAGACCCCATGTCTGGCCCCGCAACTTGGCTTCAGCATTTGCTTCGCAATAAATGTAATTTAAGATCTAATGTCACAAGACCCAGGTCAAAAAAATCCTATCGCATCGTCCAACAACCACCCTTCGCAAATTAACCAAAAAAAAAAATCACAGCGACCGCTCTAGGGTCCCGTTTGCCCCCTTCCAATTTCACCCTTCTGTCACAATTTTAACCAGTAGATAGCAAATCGCATGATCAAAGTCATTAATCAGAAATTCGTTACATATGTCATGTGATCAAAAGTATAAACCAGAATACATCATACCAAATGCTAGTGGATCAAAAATGAAGTCTTGCACACATTAAATGTTAGAATAGTTAATTGCAACAAATATGAGTTACCGTATAACTTAATATCTAGTCCACACTAATCGGACACCTTCCTGAGTTCAAAAATGCACTCAATAAATGTTGCCCTTCTCCACTGGAAGGGTGGCATTAGCATGAGCAAAAGGTCTTTCGGATCAAATTTCTTGGCATTCCCAAACCTCTGCAGTATTGATTCTTAATCCAACTGCCTTTACATGAAAGAAAACGACAAGTTTTAATACAAAAAAAAATTCTGCGGTGGCATTGATCTAATGGAAGTATCGGTAATGGCACGCTATATGAATCAGTAGTCAAAACATACACAAGAAGCCCATAGCAAACCCCAAAGCATTCATCAAAAATGATGGGCAACCTATCTTAGTTGAACCAGATATACAAACACTAGATACATCAGCTGCCAGCACATTATTCCCTCAACAAACACAGGCAGAAACATGCTACGGGAAAAAATTTGCAGCAAAGTGATTAAGCATAACTAAGCTGCTAATAACATCAACCATCAGAGCTAATACTTCTATCAAGCTTTCACCATCCAATTTAACTCAAACACTTAGAAAAAAAATAATTAGGAAAATAATGAGTTTCCAGAGTCATCTCCACCAAAATCCATCAAACATACCCTCTCTCTCTCAGTAAATTTGTCCTTGAGCAACGGTATCAAAATTAAACACAAGTTGTCGCAAATTTGACAAAAAGCAAGAAGTCTAAGAAAAGCTTTACTCAACATGTCTTCATGCCTCAGTAACCGGATATTCAAACACCACATTTTTTCCTGTAAGTTTGCGGTATACTGCAGCAAAGCTCTCCAACTTATACTCGGTGTTATTCCTCTCTTTTGGGTCTAAGAAGATCTGCCATGGTATGAGATATTCAATGAGGCAGAATGAGGAGTCTCGCAGGAGAAAAAGAGAAGGTGCAGTTGATGCAGCAGGGAAAAATGAAAAAGAGGAAGGTGGAAAACCAAAAACAATTTAGATAAGTATCCAGACACAAGAATAAAGACAGCAGGTACAAAGAACCCATGCTCCCATTATTTTTTCAAAAGTCAAATATAAGGCATCTATTTTGCTAATAATTTTCATAGAGAATTAACACACCCTACAGCCACACCCATTATCATAATCTATTTATCATCAACATTCAAAATATCACTCCACCCACAGCCACATAACCATTAATCCACTCAACTAATTAATGACCAAAAAAAGGAAAAGGTTAAAGCTACTACATATGAGATATTGCTACAATGCCACCGAAAACCAACTTCATTGGTTAATTTATTGGTGCCACATCACCGTAACAGGTAAAAAACAACACTTTAAGCTACAGCATGAGCAATCAATGACAAATATAAGGTTCATGCATTGACACAAAGTTTTGCTTCAATGCCACCAAGGAATCTAATCTGTGTGGTTTGCTTATTGGTGCCTTATCCCCTCACCGGGTTAAAAATAGCATTTTAAGCTTATATTTACTAAAAGCGAATACATTCAATCATCGGAAACACAAATGGTAAATCCTAGCAAATGAAAAACATCTATAAGCATTTCACTGAAAGTGAAAGCAACCATTGTGCGATGCGTCATAAATCAATATCTGAAATGAATTGACTCGAAGTATGAACTATGCAGAGAAAACAGAACTACTGCCGCTTAAATATTCCTTTCATTCACTAAAATGTGCAAGGAATGCCTCCATACCTTGACGATCTTAGACCCATCAAGACGATATCGAATACGTTTCCCAACAATCTCTGCTGGATAAACAATGTCCTCCAACATTGCTTCATGCACATGTGTCAGCGTGCGGCTTCGAGGCCGTACTACTGCAGAACCCTTTTTTGGTGGCCTCAGTATCCTTCTAGTAGCAATCAATATCCCATCCTACAAAATAATGAGTAAAAACATGTCACCAATTGTTTAATCGTACAAAGATGAAGCATATCTACAAGTGACATCTCTAACTAATTTTCAGCTTACACAAAATCAAGAAAAGCATAAAGCAGTCAAAAAATCAAAAATTTTCTTACCTTGCCACTGAATTTTTTCTCCAGTTCCCGAACGAGCCTCACATGAATTTTCCGGAAAGCCTTCCGGAGTCTGTAAGGAACATGGATAACAACAGCTTTCCGGTTCCCCCCAACATCAATTTGACTATAGAAAAATAAATTGTAGTGAAAATGATCAACGCTCAAAATGACATAACACAGATTGCATGGATTCAAGAAATAATTTCCTTACACAGCTGAGTTAATGTAAAGATCCTTCAAGTCACTTTTAAGCTCCTGATTGGTGTTCTCCAAGTCAAAAAGGGCCTGTAAAAATGACAAACCAAAATTTATCAAAATCATTAAATGTCTTATAAAGGCTATACATCACATTTACAAAACTAACCTGGGCGACCGTCTCCTCAAATTCAGTAGGTTCAACATCCTTTTCCTTTTGGATTTTCTTCCTCGCTGTATACATTTTGCTGCTGTGACTCCTATGTACATCAGCATGTTAAATCAGCAAGAAACTAACCAAACTTGAGAAGATGTTCTAAAACACTCCATGTAAGTTAATAAACACGTTAAGGGCCTGTTTGGATGAATGGGCTGAAAATTCCATTAGATTCGATAATAAGATTACGGACTGGGCTACACCTATATCCATAAGTAGGTAGTAATGGTTTCAGAGTGAACCAGCCCGAATCCTATACGAAGAAAAAAAAGACCTTATAGGCCTAGCCCAGCCTATAATCCAACAATCTAACTGGTTGTACTGGCCCAATCCACGAACCCAATGGGATTTTCAGCCCATTCATCCAAACAAGCCCCAAGAAAGTAGTTCTTCTACTCAAGAAAACCATAAGTATAAATGAAGTTGATCAATATCATTTATCAAATCAGTGACCCCTTTAACAAACGTCATTTGTCATGCCCTGCAATGATCTGTTATATCATAGAAAAGCTAATAGCAATTTGATTACTAGCAATAGTACCAATATAATATTTAGTTAATGCAAGCAACAGCAGCATAAATGTGAAAAATAGTTCTCAGTAATCACATAGCTAAAGTACATGGTCATCATATTACATATTGTAGGGTGGTTGAAAAACCGTATATATCCAATATGCTTGATAGGTCAGATAGAAGGAACTCAACCTAGTGAAATGAGACATGAAAGCCTCGTGATCCAATTGAAGCCATAGGTTAAGCAACATAGAAAAAGAAAAGATAATACACATCAAAATCTACAAGCCACAAGAAAATAGAGAAGAAGGTTTCCATAATAAGTAAATTATAAAATACAGAAAGAGATCTAAAATTAGAAGGATGAAAAGACAACTCATGCATTATTATAATAAAATAAAGCATGGACTGAACCAAAAAAAAAAAAGGAAAAAAAAAGGGTAAAATCATTTTATACATTCAGAAAGTGCAATGCAACATTAGAACTCTACTTTAACTGCAAAGATCACTGAATGGTTGCAACCTTTAAGAGAAAGATCTAACAATAAATCAAGAATCTGTTGCAGGTTTCTTCGTACATGAATTTACATTGGACGCCCAAAGAAGAAGGAAGAAAATATATTCACATACTTCAGCTAACTGCCATAAAACTCTAGCCCAAGAAGAATGTTAAACATCCGTGTGTGTGTAGATTCTACTTCAGGGATCAACATCACTACTTAGGCCAGATAACACGTTTGCTGTTTCAGCCAGAACAATTAGGCTAAAGAACATTTTTTGCTGTTTCATCCAGAACCCTTGGACCCCCAGGTTCATCTAAAACCAATCTGAATTTGTACCAATTTGGGAGTTTTGGCCAAAACTACAATACAAGTGAGAAAGTACTCAGTGGCTGATTAAGAACTCAAGATTTGAAACTGTGCCAGATAGGGAGTTTTGGCCAAAATATTGTTCCCAAGGTTTGAATATGGATTAATACCACCCAGCTCCTTGAAGTGAAAGGAAATAATTCACCTCACCAGCTAAAGCTTAGCCCAGAAAGGATGGGTCAGGAACTCAAGATCAAAGACAGCATTAATGAACTTTCCAGACACAGATCTCATTGCAACATTCTAAAGAATGGCATTCAATTTGTTTCACTAAATGTTTCTATGACAGAGAACAACTTATGGCACCACATTCCGTCTTCTATTTTACTCCATTTTAAAGAAAATTACCGTTTTCTTGAATTCCAAGTTAGACGCTCTGGTAATCTACAACAATACATCATTTTCATAACAGAGCACAACTTCTCGTACGATATCCCATTGTCGTGAATTCTATTATTTGGATAATGCAATTCTTTTTGTATTCAAAAGTTATATTTGAAAACGTTATTCTTTCTCCTAACCATCCGTACCCACCTAAACCAAGAAATAAAAGAGAATTAAAGAATTAAGAAGATTGTGTATCATAAGATGGATATTTATGATGACAAAATTAGAATTACGCTATGCTCATTTATCAGGTTAAGCACTGTAATTGAATCAAACGATGCAATTGAAAAATTCGCTTTCTTGGGCACAATGCTAAGATATCATAACATTCTACTCGCACAGTCAATTCCAAGTAACTTCTTCGCCCTTGTCGAACGGCCAAATAGACGAGTTAATTCAATTCGAGACGAGATGAAAGATGGGATAAAACCCAAGAAACCCGTCATATACAATAAAATTACTACAAAGGAACAATCTTGATGAAGATTATCTATTCAATTAAAGTCTGATAAAAGAGGAAAGAAAAAGCCACAAAATCTTAAAATATGGAAGAGGGGAAGAAGAAGAGTACTAAATCAGCAGCAGAAGAAAGATCCAGATCTGCAAAAAGGATCAAAAAAGCCTTCGCCAATCGGTGATCCAGGAGGAGGGGAGGAGAGTTTAGAAGGAAAAGAGGGGAGGCGAGCGGATCGAACCTTGTAGAACCCTAGCTGCGGTCGCCGAGCATCCAGGAAAACCCTAGTCCCCAGAGACGGGGCCTTAAATGATGGGGTTCGTGCCCACGGACGGGTCGGATTGAGTATGATGGGGAACTCGTTGATCTGATGGCCGTTCCGGTCATGGAGTCAGTTTTATCTTGTCCACACTCCAGCCCTGTTAAAAAAAAGCACGCTTGTCAGACCAGCCGGACAGTGTAAATCCCAACCCAAACCCAGCCCCATTATAAATAGAAAAAATTTTTACATGCTATTACAGCCAATTTATCTATACCTATAAATAAGCATAAAAAAATTTATAAAAATAAAATTATACTGATCAAAGATGAAAATTCTCCGATGTCTAAGTTAAAAGAATGAATTGATCGAACAAAAAAATAAAGAGCAAAAAAATAGAATTTACTCTTAAAGTATTAGATGTGTCTTACCAAACTAGCCAATTTATCTTCTTTTATAGATGCCTGAGTGATAACCATTTAGTACGTGGATTTCTTTTTTTCCGATGTAATACGATTATGAGAAGATGGTTAGAACTACCCACTAATTATTGTTGCCCATTTTTCTCGGAGGCAGTTTTATAGGACCGATCAGAAGTCGGATGAGTTATTTATAAAACACTCGTCGATTGTTCAATATATCTAGACCGACCAATGGTCGGTCGGTCGGCATATCTGGGGTCGATCGACCTCCGATCGATCGGCTTATTTAAAAATTGGTCGATCATTGGTCGATTGATTTAAAGACTTTTCATCGGCCAGCTAGCCCTCTTTATCGTCGATTATCAATCGTCAAACGATGGTCATCGTCTGATGGTCGGTCGGTCGCTGATCGATGGACAGGTTGGCGAGTTAGGCATTGGTTCGATATCTCCCAACAGTTGCCCTCCATGCCCAAGTTTGGTGTGATGATTTGACATTTTGTCTTGATGCACCGAATGCAGGAGGTTAATATGTGGCACTATCTTGAATTTCGTTATGCCGCTTATCATTTATGATCTCTAGGATCTTCGATAAAAACTTGTTGTCCGACGCTTTAGGGATTGCAACAATTGTCATTAATAAACGGACGATTGCGAAGCTCGAGGGATTTGATGTTCAGCCGCTCTTCGACCGACATATGTCAACATCTGCTGAGGTTTCTTTGCATCTTGACCGTAGGTAGGTCCTATATATACTGGTTACCCCCCAATCATTTTTCTTTCATTACTTTCAATAGTAGTAGCTTTTGGGAACTTTGTTTGTTCTCTTATTTTTTTAACCCCAGGTTCGAAGTTCGAACCTTTTCTTTGACATTTTTGTTTCTTTCTTTTTATTTTATTATCGCGTGCATGGTTGATCGTAGTAGTTCATTGCGAGGTCCAGCAGCCGAAGCTTCTACTTTGATGACATTGATCGTGGAGCGACTTCAGGATCAGTATCGAATCCCGAAGGGCTTTCGATTGTTGGCTCCTAGCCCTGACGGTCAGATGAAATCACCTCCGTCGGGATTTATAGCTTTTTATATAGAAAACCTAAGGTCGGACCTTAGGTTCCCTATTCCGGAGTTCCTCCAGAATATTTTTGATTATTATAAGGTATGTCCAGCCCAATTAGCACCGAACTTCATTCGACTTTTGATCTCCTTTGCTTTGCTATGTCAGTTAATCCCAACGACTCCACAGCTTTTCTTGTTTAGACCTTTTCTTGCTCTTCGACCCCATTCGAAGGCCGACGGATGGTGGTATTTCTCTCCAAGAAAGGGATTTTTTTTTATCACCGATCTTCCATCGTCTATTCATGATTGGAAGACCCAGTTTTTTTTTATTTTTCCTCCCACTTTTTGGGGCTTTCCATCAGTATGGGGAGAGCCAAATATCCTTCCAAATGAAAATAGTCGAGTGAATCCAGTCGATTGAGAAGATTTTCTTCGGCTGAAGGATATGAGAGTTCCCCCACAGAAAGAGCTAAATACCAAAGAGTTTTTGTACGATGCCAAACTTGGTCCGATACCGTTCGTAGGTACATGTGGTGTCCGTAATTTTGTCTTTCCCTTCATTCGGTTGGTTTTCAACATTAATCTGACTTCATTATTTGGTTTTGTAGGAATGCGTCTTCCTCTTAGAATCTCCGCGGATGAAGCTCGCTAGTTTGCCACTCGAAAGAGGGCGGCATCCGGCGCCGGCCCATCGTGCGCACTGAAGAAGGGTCGGGCAACTGATGCTCCGGCTGCTGATGTTCCTTCGACATCACCTTTTGGGCATCTTAGTATTCCTGTTGTCATCCTACGTGATCTAGTGGTGGCAATGTCTTCTAAAGCTCCTCCAATCGTTACTTGATCGGAGGAAGATGTTATTATCGTTGATGCTCCAACTGTCACTCTGTCGTCGACAACTCAACCGACTGTCATCATGCCCACCCCTCGATCAACCTCAGATCGCGGGGGCGTTCACAGTCCCCATCCATGCCTGAGTGCATGTCGGCGCCTCCCGAACAATCGTCGATCGGGAGGAAAGGGAAGGTGCCAGCTTTGTCTACACCGGTTGGAAGTGATGCTTCCAACCGTGGGTATACGGATTCTGAGGATCTTGACATTCGAATTTTGGAAGGTGGGTCGGCTTTTTCCGACCCTCAACTGGCAAGGAACTTGGTTCATGCCATCCTTCTCCCGACTGATCGGGAGTTGAGGCATCAGACCTTGAACGAGATGTTTGAGTTATTTTATCCGACATTGATTAGGGTAAGCCAATAACTTTCCACTACCTTTTTCTCTGCCTTTTGTCTTCTTTTTTTCTCTCTTTTTATTTTTACCAATTTGACTTATTTTTTATGAATAGTGGGCTCACGACATGGCCGAGCTTGAGTCGGTTTATCGTAAGATGGTCGATCTTTGGCGTGCGTGCTTCGATTCTGTGTCGGCCACGAACGTCGAATGCAATGCAGCGATCCATTAGTTGAAGGAGCAGAAAAAGGATGCTGCTGCTCAGGAGGAGAGGCTGTCCGATGAAGTCTCCCACCTTAGAGCCAAACTTGAGTCGATAAGAGCCAAACTTGAGTCAATTTAAACTGATTTCACGTCAGCTCGGACAGAGGTAAAGGCCCAGAAGAGCCGCGTCAAGAAGAAGAAGCATGCGGTATAAAAATTGAAGAAGGACCACGATAATTGGGCCAAGGAGGCGGAGGATTGTCGTCAAAAGTGGCAATCTACTGAGGAGGAAGCATCTTCAGCCAAGGCAGAGATTCAGGCTTTGCAGGAGGATCTTTGTCGGGCAAAAGAGCTAGGCATTGAGAAATTCAAGACCTCGTCCGACCTGAAGATCTTGATCCTGTAGGGAAGTGAAGCTTCCTATTGGATCGACTTTGGCAACGGTCGAGATGCTATCTAGCAGCTCTTTCCTGATCTTGACCTCAGCAACATCATCATCTCTGGTGCTGAAGAAGAAGAAGAATGAGGAGTCGGTGCCGAAGAGGAGGAAGAGGGAGGAGGCGATGGATCCCCTGCAGACCTGGTAGACGATGATGCTCCCATCACCATTCTTGCTTCAATTGAGCTGGCTATTTCTGCAGTTTTCGTGATTCCAGCTGAAGAGGTCTTGGGTTCCTCCATGCCGATGGGTTTGACTTTCTAGTTGGCGACTGAAGTCCCATCGGAGAAGGAGGAAGCTATTTCGATCGAAGTCATTCCGCCGACGGATGCTGCATCGCCGACCGAAGCTGAAGTCATTCCTGATCAACCCTCGGAGCAGTTGGTCGTCGAATAGATTTTGTATTATCATCTATTTTTAAAACTTATAGTTTTGAATTTTATAAGGACCAAAGGTCCACTTGTAAACTTTTTCTTCAGTAATAAAAAATTTTACTTTCACTTGTTTCCTATTGTGTGACTTTGCTTTATACACATTGCGACTGTAAATATTTTGGTTGATCAGTTGTTGTCCAT
Source organism: Cocos nucifera (assembly GCA_006176705.1). Taxonomy (NCBI): domain Eukaryota; kingdom Viridiplantae; phylum Streptophyta; class Magnoliopsida; order Arecales; family Arecaceae; genus Cocos; species Cocos nucifera. The sequence continues at coordinate 688,388 of QRFJ01000731.1, read as the reverse complement.
CCGTTAGTCAGTTTTATTTAACCAACTTTTGGCTAGCTTTCAAACTGACGTTAGTTCAGAATTTTTGCTAACACTTAGTTGCTTGTTAAGGCATTTCTAGGTCGGAGACAAACCAACCTTGGGTCGATTTCCAACCGACCATTTGCCGACTTTTGGTTGGTTTTTACCATCTAACACTTAATCGATTCTCTAAATTGTATGACGATCGGGGGTAAGCCAAACGTCCTTCGATTCAGCCATGGCCAAATTGGCAAAGGTTGTGTTTATTACTAGTTAGGGCAAACCAACTAGTCCGCAACCAAAGTTTGATGCTTTTCTTTTTTTATCACTTGTAAGGAGGTTATGCATCATCTGCTAGTCGATCGATCGATGATTCTATTGTAGGAAACCGATTACACCGATAATTTGAAGTACTTGACCAAAGGTGATTGAATAGCTCGACTATCGATCATTCTTCATTCGTCAGTTGTTGGATTCTACTGAGTGAAACATGCCGACCAATTGTCGGTCAGAATACTTAACCGATGGTTAATCGGTCGGATTCTCTTTCATTAGTCAATTTGTTTGGTTTTCGATCGGCTAATATGTTGGTTAATCGATTGTCGAGTATGGGGGTGACATCTTGGCAAAAGACTTCACAAAATATTATCTTTTGCATTTGTTTGAAGTACGTGAAGTCGATTTCATTGATAGTATACTTTAAGATTATCAGCATTTCATGTTCGGGGGACTTCAACTTCATCAAGAATTTCAAGTCGATATGCTCCAAGTCGAAGGATTTCTGTTACTTGGTAAGGTCCTTCCCAGTTTAGGAAGAGCTTCCCTTGGTCTAGAGGTTTGGATATTTTGGCCTTCCATAGGACCAAATCTTCCAGGCGAATCTCTTTTGGTTTAACTCTTCTATTGTAATATCTTGCAACTCGTTGTTGGTAAGCAGCCATTCTGAGTTGCGCTTATTGCCAGACTTCAAGTAACATGTCTAGGTCAGCTTTTCGACGATCCAATTACTTGACTCATCATACTTTTCCACTCTCACTGGTGGTAGCCTGATTTCAATGGGTATCACTGCCTCTATCCCATAAGATAGGTTAAATGGAGATTCGCTTGTCAAAACTTGCGAGGTGATTCGGTAAGCCCATAGTACCGAAGGTAGTTCTTCCATCTAGAGACCTTTGGTTTCGTTAAGCCGGGTTTTCAAACTATGGAGGATCGTTCGATTCATAACTTTCACTTCTCCATTCAATTATGAATGACCGACAGACGTCAGCTTGTGCGTGATATTATACGTCGCATAGAAGTCTTTGAAATTTTGATTATCAAACTATCGACCATTGTTGGTTATGATTGTATGCAGGAGTCCGAACCTACAGATAATAGATTTTTGGATGAAATCCTTCATCTTGCCTTCTGTAATTTATGCCAAAGATTCGGCTTCCATCCATTTTGTGAAGTAACCGATGGCAAGGACCAAAAATTTTTTTTGCATGGATGTCGGGGTGAAAGGACCAAGTATATCAATTTTTTACTGCACAAACGGCCATGACGCTATGATCGATGTCAATTGCGTTGCCGACTGTCGTTGGATATTGGCATATCTCTAAAATGGCTTGCATCTTTGGATGAACTCAGCTGCGTTCTTCTATATCGTTGGCTAATAATATCCTTGCCGGAGGATCTTGTAGGCGAGGGATTTGTGAAGGATGTAGTGCAGAATTTGCAGTACTACTTTTAAATTTTTTTTCTAAAATAGCTAAAATATAGTAAAAAGTTAATTAATTTAATTAATTAATTATTGATCATATCAAAATATTAAATTCTATACTAAGGATCTAAACATAATATGCATGCATTCATATAGATCTGAAAAATAAAATAATACAACAAACTCTTTACTACATCTATCTGTTCAGAATATAATACCTTTTGCAGATAGCTAATCATCATAATTTAAATCCACTGGATAATGCTCTAGTTCGCACTATAGCTGCATATGTGTCCGACCTCTACGGTTGGTTCATATGGAGCTTCTGATCCCGATCTGCCCCATTAGAGTGCTAGCTCCTTGATAGGGCATTCAATGGTTGATCTCGATTAATCCAATCGATTGCCTTCTTTTTGATCTTCTGGATACTCTAAAAAATTAGAACATATGCTTTGGAGGATGATGAAATGATGTTTCAAATTTGGTGGTGATCCGATGCTCATAGCACTTAATCTCTCCACCCGAATCTAGAGTCCCACTCAAGGATTTCACTCACCCAGAAAATCCTAACGGCTAGAAATCTTCTCACGCCCACTCTTGGATGAATTTTTTTATGAAACAAGTTTTCACGGATTGAGGACTCTCCTCTCTACACAAACCTCAATTGGATCCTATCCAAAGTGGTTAGGCAAAAGAGATAAAAAAGGAAGAATGGCATGAGAAAATAATAGGTACAGATGAGGTTTCTATCTATTGAATTTTCTTTCACCCAAAAACCATCACCCCAACCCTCTGGAAGTCACACCCCAGATGGACTCTTCCCTCTCACGTAGCCTCCTTCATCTTATTTTATGCACAAATTTTTTTTTACCTTTTATTGGCATGTGTGAGATGGAAAAAATGCGTGGAAAAGATATGGGTTGGAGGTTGAACTTGTTTCAACCTCCCATCAAATTTGAATTCAAACAAGCACCTCATCCACTTTCAACGCCAATGCCACTTTGAGAAACACGTAGAGTGACTTCTCATCAACATGCCCACACTTTGAGCCACTCAAAAATGGACGATAAAACATAGGTTGGCATGGGGAATAGATGAGATAGGGAGATTGAACTTATTTCAACCATTACTACAAAAAAGGGCTATGGCAGCGATTCGTAACCGCTGTCGTAGCCCAAAAAATCACTGCCATAGGCTATGGCATAGTTTTCTAACCGCTGCTACTATGACCATCGCCGTAGCTCTATGACAATGGTTGTTGCAGTAGTTATTTGAACCATTGTCATAGATAGCCTATTGTAGCAGTTTATAAACCATTGCAATAGATCGACCTATAGCAGCGGTTATGTAACTACTGTCATAGTTAATCTATAGCAATGATTATATAACCGCTGCCATAGATAATCTATAGTAGTGATTTTTTACCACTGCCATAGGTCTAATGCAGCAGTTGGCACCGTTTGCACCAGGAACCTATGGAAGCGGTTGGCACGGATATGGTAGCGATTATAAAATCACTATCATAGATCTTGAATAATTAAAAAAAATAAAATTTTTATTTTTTAATATATTTTATCTGATAAATATATATATAATATAAGAAAATATAATAAACATAAAAAATATTCTAAAATACTAAAATTTTATTATCAAATAAAATTTATTATAATATTTTTTTAAAAAATAAAATACATCAAAAGTCTTCTAAATCTACATCATCATCGTCATCACCGAGAGATGGAGCATGAGCTCAGGGGCCGGAGTGGAGCTGAGAGCTAGCCGGAGCTGAAGTCGGAGGAGCTGGAATGCGCACGCCAACATATCCTCGAAGTCCATGAAGGCACCTCCAAAATATGCACTGAGCGTCGACACCATGTCTCTCACGATGCCCTCCAGATGAGATGCCCGCTCCTCAGCCCGATCTGCCCGCATCGCAGCATGATCTGCCCATGCCAATACCTCCTCAAGCTCCTTCCCGACTGACTGACACCAACATCAGAATTCTATGAGGAGACGATGCTCATCTCAGACCAGTAGCTCAGTTCGGCGTATGTCCAGGCCTGCATCGGATCCTTCCTAGAGTGCTCAGGACCCCAAGACCTGAGACAGATGGTCATGGGGGACCAAGAGGTATCCGGCCCTCGCTCGCGAGCACATCTAACTGATCCTTGTAATTATAAATTAAAATAAAATTTTATAAAAAATATGCTATAATACTAATTATATATACTAATATATTTAATACTTACAAAAATACTTTCTGATCGTGCAGCATTCATCGGCCTACCCTTCTTGTCCGTCCATACGGCTGGAATCGAAAGATCTCGCTATAGCTGGAGCATCACTCCATCTCTCATCAGCTATAACAATGGAATCAGTTTATCAAAAAGATGATAAAAAATATCAATTTAATTTATCTACTAAGATTTAGAATTCATTACCTCTCTATGCACACGACTGGCCATAGACTCACGACCGAGAGTGTGCGTATACTCCTAGGCTGCCCGGTTCTCCTTGGTTCTGACGGAAGGTAGTCTAACAAGTATTCAAATAAATAATAAATATTTAAAAAATATTTAAAGCATAATTTTAAAAATATTAAAAAATTTAAAAGTTAGTAATTTTACCTCAAACTTCTGGCTCCTCCAAGTGTGTAACCATCCTCTCCCACTGACTCGGAGGATAGTCCTGTATCCAGAGAACAAGCTCCTTTGGAGTGTCTCATCGGTGCTCGAGCCATCCTCTATGGAGCTTGATCTTGTAGCCCCGGTACAACTCTCCGATCTTCTTCAGTCGGGCATCTCGAGCCTCTCTCATGATTCAAAGAAAAGTCATACCTTTTCTGCACAAAGTTATCAAAAATTCAGTTACAAAATTATTCTAATCAAACAATATAGTGTAAATATATAAAATGCATAAATATAATTAAGATGTACTTACCCATATCTCCTTCCATACTCTGGATCCCTGACATGATATCATCCATCAATCGCCAGTCTCTGGGCTCTACGAAAATAATGTCTGACCGCCTCACAAGCACTCCAAAAAAGGAATGCATCTCCCATGCGAGGTCTTCCCCTACCGACCTCCCCTCCGCATCATACTAGTACCATCACCTGATGCTGGTGGTTCCACATATGCGTCATACGTGTGGGACCATGAAATATCCTACTGGATGATGCACCTACAATGAAAATATGTTATGCAAATATATAAGTATACAAATACTATATAAAAAATAAATAAATAATATAATAAAAATGTACACTCAGATGCCGGTGGAGTAGCATGTGTCGGAGATGTGGGTGATGGTGGAGGCTCAGATTGCCGGATGGAGTAGATACCACGATGGAGTAGATGCCATCAGTGGAGTAGATATCGATGGTGGAGGTCCCTGAGCAGCCGATGTGGAGGTGGATACGAGTATGCTCCGACTCCTCAGATGCTGAACTCCACGTGTAACCCATCGAGAGGTAGGGATGAAAGCTAGATGGCATATTTCGGTGCCATCGTGATCTGCAACATTAATGAATATTAATCAATATAACATGTTGAACAATAATCAAAGATATTGCCTAGGTACCATCCATAGCAATTACATATAAATATATGGATGCCAAAGATTATGTACACTAATCAATTGATGGGTCTATCGTTATGTAATGCAATAAACAAAAGCAACATGATATAAACATCCAAAAATGTTATGCAATAAATTCTACAATATGAATTACATTCATAAATAATTAAGGATGAGCAACAGTCGTAGATTCGATCTCTTATGCGAATCTTGGTGTTAATCTAGAAATCTGAAAGAAGAATAAAGTGGATGATGGTGGCACCTTAGGACTTAAAATTGAAATCTTAGAGAGACATATCAAATTCTATTTGCTCGAAAGTCGAGCTGGCTTCATGCCTAAGACAGCCGGCTCCGTGCCTGAGACATTCGACTAGGATCCTCCCCCAGCCGACTTGATCACGGCCCGAGCCAGCTCGGCTATGTATCCGAGCTGGCTTAGCTATGTGCCATCCCCTCGATCACTGCCTCTCTCCCTCTCTTGATCTCTCTCACCGACGACGGCAGCGAAGCCGAACCCCTCCCTCCCAGCTTTTTTATCTCTTAATCTTTCTCTCTTCCTCTCTTGATCTCCCTCGTCGACGAAGTCGGACCCCATCCTTCCCTCTCTCACTCTCTCGATCTTCCTCGTCGGCAAGGCTAGACCTCATCCCTCCCAATGATGCCAGCGAGGTGGACCCCTCCCTCCCTCTCTCGCTCTCTCGATCTCCCACTCTTCCTCTCTCGATCTCCCTCGTTGGCGAGGCCGAACCCCCTCCCTCCCAATGATGGCAGCGAGGATGGCCGGCAAGAGACTTATGGATCCCTCCCTTCCTCTCTCCCTCTCTCGATCTCCCTCGTCGGTATGGCGGCGAGGCCGGACCCCCTCCCTCCCTCCCTCCCTCCAACTCTTGGTCTCCCTTGTCGGTAGCCGATGAGTGATCGGCCCTTCCTCTCTCAATTTGTTGGTCTCCTTCTTAGTCTTTCCATTTCTTAGTTTTGGGTTTCGAAATCGGGTCCGGCCTTTCGGGATCCATAGGGTTCGGATCTATTACTTCAAGTACAAATATCGAATATTCAGTAATTAAAATTAGGTAGGTCTGATCTAAATATCTAGGTTCAATCCGAAACCCAATCCGTTGATAGATCTAGTCCACAGCCGCCGACATGGCACAGTCCCAAGGCTATAGCCACGATACGGATCCAAAAACTATGACATGTAGATAATTATAATATTTATAATAAATATTTATAATATTTATTATAAATATTCTATAAATTATTATAAATATACATGATTAATAAATAATACTATAAAATTAAAAAAAATATACCTATGGCTATAGAGAGCGGGTCGCACCGAAAGCTCCGAGGGTCGCCGACGATGACGCTAGAGAAGACGACGGTACTAGAGGTAACCTACGAAATAAAAGCAAGATAGTGAGATAGAGAAGAGAGAGAAAGAAGAGAAAGCAAGAGAGATCCTACGAATGAGCATTGAAAATCTGCAAAGATAAATCCGCACTGACCGAAGTTGGCTCCGACGAGGATCCTCCGATGCTTAAGTTAGAAGGATGGATTGGTCGAATAGAAAAATGAGAAGCAAAAAAGTAGAGTTTGCTCTCAAAGTAGTAGATGTGTTTAACCAAATTAGCCAGTTTACTTTCTTTTTATAGGTGTTGGAGTGATAACCATTTAGTACGTAGGTCCCTCTTTTTTCGACGTAATGTGATCGTGAGAAGGTGGTTAGAACTATCCACTAATCATTATTGTCCGCTTTTCTTGGGGACAGTTTTATAGAGCATATCAAAAGTCGGATGAGTTGTTTATAAAACACCCACCAATTGTTCGACATATCTGGGCCGATCGATGGTCGATCGGTCAGCATATCTGGGGTCGATCGACATCCGATCGATTGGCTTATTTGAAAATTAGCTAATTATTGATCGATCAGTTTGAAGACTTTTCGTCGGCCAGCTAGCCCTCTTTGTCATCGATTATCAATCGTCAGACGATGGTCGTCGTTTGATGGTCGATCAGTAGCTGATCGATGGATAGGTTGGCGAGTTAGGCATTGGTTCGATATCTCCCAGCACATACCATCCACGATAATTGACTTACGTAGGAAGCCAGAGCATGGTGCATAAAAAAAAATTCTTTCGATCCTGTGTGTGAGCCAATCACCACGGACAGTGCATGCAGTTGCACACCACTTGCAATGCACAAAAATTTTTTCTTATAAATAACTTGTTATTAACTATAACTCACTTAAATGGTGGGTTAGGGTTGGTGGGCAGTTCACTTATGGCTAAGCTCGTGGCTGGTCCACCATTTATTCTCAAATTGGGAGAAGAAATCTGCTTCTCCCTAGTCTCCTCCATGTACTCCGGATCCATGCATATATTATTACGAAGATTGAGGCCAAGGCCTTCTACATTTCCACTCCCTTCCTAGTCAATGGTAAGCTTCGATGTTCGCCCTTCTCTTTCTCCCTCTTTCAATTTTGGGGACTATGGTTTTGGATTCATAGTATCAAGCTCTTCATTGTATTTTTACGATCCTTGGGAAAGAAAAGACAAATTTTAATTTTGCTTCTTTGACTTGAAACCAACATTTGAGGGCTTAGCAGACATCTCTAGTTCATCCAAGTACTCTTTTGCCATTTCATTCATTTCAGGAAGCTTTAGGCCCGGCCTATAGCTTGAAGCCTAATAAGTACCAGGCGTTGCTGAAAGGTAGACCCAAAGGCGTGTCCAAGTCAAATATGGACTGAAACAAATTTAGGATAAATTATGCGGGCACTCTCTCTACTTTAACTCAATTTTATTTACACCCCCTGTACATTAAAAAAAATCAAACAAATCCTTCTAGTTATCGATATATTCCAATATTGTCTAGTCATTTATCTTCGTTAATATTTTTTTTTTAAAATGATAAAGATATCAATCTTCTTCCTTTCTCCTCCTTCTCCATGATCGGTATCCCTCTTTCTTCCACTTTCTTCTTTTTTCTCTCTTTCTTTTCTTTTTTTGCATCCATTTCTCCTCCTCCCCTTCCTCCTCTTTCTCCTTCCTCCTTTCTCCTCCTCTAATTTTTCATCTATTCTCTTCCTCCCCTTTCTCTAGCCATTTTTCTCTTTTCTTTTTTCCTTCCTTTTCTTCACATCCACTTTTTCTCCTTATTCTTTTCCTCTAAACTATCTATATCCAATATAAAACCATAGCCATCATCTAAGCTTTCCTGTACAGCTGCTCTAAGCTTTCCACCTAGTTGAGACTCTTGAGGAAAGAAAAAAATTAAGAAAAAATTAGGAGAAAATAGAGAAAAAATTGATGAAAAAAAAAATTAAACTTTTTACCATATATATTGATCATTATTTTTTTCTTTTGCTTCCTTTTCTTTTCATTTAATTCTTTTTTCTTGAGATCTATGGGAAAAGAGAGCACCTGAGAGAGATCGGAGGGGTTTCTTAGGTTCTGGTTGGAATTTTTCCCAAGCATATGGGATTTTGAAAGAGTTGTGCTGGTATGAGTAGGTCTCTTAAGATTTTAAGAGCTTAATTTGGGTAGAAGCATGAAATTTTGTGGGATTTAGTAAAGAAACTAAATAGATGGATCAGAAGAATTTTATTTCATGGGAGGAAGAAACTAACAAAGACCATGAATAAAAGGATAAACAATAGCTAAGAGGTTAAGATGAAAAAAGACCGATGGACCATGAAGAAAGATCCCATCATGATGGGAGAAAGAGAAAAAAAGGAAGGAGGAGAATGGATGGAGAAAGAAGAGGAGAAAAAAGAGAAGAAAGGAGAGGAGGAGAATGGATGGAGCAAGGAGAGGAGGAGAGAGAA